>JAOUZG010038692.1:912674-946993 GCA_026289955.1 Argiope argentata | reverse complement strand
AGGCAGCTTAGTTACTTGTTACAACTAGGCAGCTTAGTTACTTGTTAAAACAAGGCCGCTTAGGCAAACTGATTTTAAAAAAGTTTATTTCCATAGTAGCAAAAAAATTTACAAATTATATCAGTTATAAAATATTAGAATAATATTTATACTGTCAATTATAATTGGTGTTTCTATCTATTTTATTACATTTACTTAGTAATCAGATTATTCGCAAACGTCCGCATTTATTTAAATAGATTTATGTACAGATGTGAATGTTGTCTAAAAATACATTTAAAATTTAAAATATATATATTATTTCGCCAAAATTACTTAAATAATAAATGTGCTTAAATTACAAATAACTTTCTAAAAATATAAGAGATCAGTAAATTTATATTTTGTCCATGTCCTTTTTATTTTAATGAAATGATTTGATTTATTAATATTTTTCACTACTAAAATACCCAACGAATTTATTTTTAAAATCTATTAGAATGTTTAAATTAATATAATTAGGATAGAAAAATGCAAAATAATATCTGAAATCTAAAAATTAACTTGATTACTTAAAATTAGAATAATCTTACGGTACAAAAGCATTAATGATGATATGACTACCATGCAAATGACAGAAAACAATTTTATGCCATCTAAATTAATACGCTTAATTATAGGGGGAAAGGCTTCTTTAAAAAGATAAAAATGGGTTCGCTTTAAATTTTGGTTTTAAATAACGATGTTTAAGTGCTTGGTCTTTAAGCAAACATCTCAAAAACTTAATCTACATGTAAAACTTTAAAAAAAGTAATTAGCGACCGAGTCTTATCAAGAACGAAACTTTTATGGAAGAAAAACATTATTTAATGGAACTTCTTACTTGACAGAGGATTTTAAATTAGTAGCAAAGGAAGAGTTTGCTTTCCAATCTCCGATATTATCATTGTTTTATGCCTTTAAAATTCGAAAAAGATTAAAAGATTGATGGATAACTAATTGAAATTGAGAGGATAAGTTACTGTATTTTCACATAAATAAAAACGATGAGAAAGGATGGCACCCTTTAAAGTGAAACATTATTTTTAAATCTATTATTTTTTTCTTTTATATTCAAGAATTTGCCCATGATATTATCTCTACATTTCGTTCAATAAAACATCTTGTCGATTACATTGATTTAAATATTTAAAATTGTAAATTCGTAAAAGCAAAGTTTTGACAATTGATAAAAGTTTATGAGAACTCAACAACTATTTCAGTGTTGATGTTTCGCTTGTTAGGGTTCTACTCTCTTCTTCTGTAGATCATGAGATAGTTCCAGTTAAGCATATACAAGTGTATAAACTTTTGTATGGATATGGAAATCATCCAGAGCTGGATATCAGAGAAGCCTAGCAATGAATAATGGAAAGTATTTTACGAAAAGCATTAAGTTTGAATTAGGATTTGTACACTGAACAACATTTATAGAAACTCTCATCATAAAAAGGTAGCAAATTGCTGATTCAAAAACAATAAAAATTGTCGATGTGTGCAGCCAGAGTTTTCTCTGCAAATGCTTCTTCAATGATAGGATTCATTTAATCTCTTCTAGTGCAAGAAATCAGACAAATTCATCGATGAATAACGAATGAGTTTCACGAAAAACATGAAGATCAGGTAGCAAAAGTGAAATCGGGATTTACTCAAAGTAACAACGTTTATAGAAACTCGCAACATAAGAGGGCAGCAACTGCTGATTCAGAAAAAGTTAATATCCTCAAAGTGCACAATCCGAGTTTGCTCTGCAATGCATTATCCAGAGATAGGATTCATTTAATCGCTTCGATTATTATTTTTTAATTTTTTTTTGTCGGGGAATTGAATTTTTTAAAAGAAAACGCTATTTCCTACTAGAGATACAACCAAATATCTTATATTCAGCGATGAATAACAAATGTGTTTCAAAAAAACATGAAGGTCAGGTAGCAAAAATGAAACCTGGATTTACTCAAAGTAACAACGTTTGTAGAAACTCGCACATAAGAGGGTAGCAACTGCTGATTCAGAAAAAATAAATATCCTCAAAGTCCACAACCAGAGTTTTCTCTGCAATGCATTATCCAATGATAGGATTCATTTAATCGTTTTGATTAATATTTTTTGTCGGGGAATTAAATTTTCTAAAAGAAACCCCTATTTCCTACTGGAGATACAACCAAATATCTTGTATTTTCCAGTACCTGCATTTTTGTTGTCAAAACAGGGAGGCATTGCATTCAGTATCTGTTGAAATCCTTGTAAGCGTAACATTCTTACTATGAGACTAGCATAACAGGAACGTGCATTACAATTCTTAATACTTCTGTGTTCTGTTTCATGCGTTCTGGTTATAACGATATCTCCCTTTTCGTAAGCCTACAGAATTGTCTAAATTATTTTTATGATGTTTTTTAAATAAATTCATATTTTTCCGTCCATAGATTCGACTCTATACTTTCAACAACTACATAAATATTCTTGTATTAACAGTAACACAATAAAACGAATAAAAATTGATGATAGCCGAAACAAACTCCACCTGTGAAAAGAAATAATCATTCAATCATTATCAAATATTCACAAACAATACAAAGCTTTGTGAATCGTTGATCAAGTTAATTCATTTTATAGTATATAAAAAATGAATCGCTAAAAATACATGCAATTAAACGGATAAATTTCTCTTCGTAAATAACTTCTGATGTTTATTTAACTTCAAATTTTTTTACTAATATTTTTTATTATTCAATTCAGGAAATATGTTTGAATATAAATGAGCACAATTTATTAAGGAAAATCCTAATAAAGTCCTAATAAAGCCATTACTCTTATATTTTTTATTTTACTCCTACTCGAAATAAACAAGGAGTTTAATTCCAAAGATTTGTCTCAAAATTTGAAAAAAAATATCGATACAAGTCTCATAAAAAGCATAATAGAGATTTTTATTATCAGCTTTTAAATTGGATGTTTCAAATGATTAAATGAATTTCTATCTGTGAATATGTATGCTTAATATATAAATAAGGAAAAAATAGAGCTAAAGAAACAAGAAGGGAGAAAAGAATTCCTTGAACTAAGTTGGTAACTCTTCAACAAACTTTGGAGGTCACAGGTCAAGGTCACTCTATAAGGTCAAATGAATGAATGAATGAATGTTCACTATGCATACTCTATTTTCTTCATTTTATCACAAAACTAGGCTTAAAATACATATTGTGTAAATGTACACTCTTTGTATTGTACACGTCTTTAGTATATTAATTATGAAAATTAAAATACAATAAAATATAAATAAATGAGAATTTCACATTCACCTAAGAGTTCACTGGCTCTGTTGCTTAAAGGGGTGCCGTTATTTGTTATGCGCCCATTTTTAAAGATAATTCAGAGTTTCTACTTCATAAATTATCAGGCTCCCACATACCAAGACATTTCAAGAAATTCAAACTGTTTTATTACTTTGTTAAAATATATTAACTAAGTACAACCCAAATTATTGATATTATCAAAACTTTTACTCTATAAACTTTTATAATCTCTATACTTTTATTACCTCAAATCTACTTACATTTCAGTAAATTATTTACGAATTTTTTCGTGCTTCCTTGTAAGAAATTATATTTAAATGATTCTATTGTGAAATTTTGTGGCTAATTTTTAACTATTAATATCTCACTTCTGTTCGTATTTTCTCAGAAAAATTTATAAATGTGTTTAATGTGAACCAAAATTCTGTATTTAAAGAATGTATTAACTGGAATAATCTTTATATATATTTATTTTAAAAATAATAAATCTCAGATTCGATATTAATTTATACGTTCATTTTAAGATTAGGGGACTTCTACTATAACAAAATCGCAACAGCAATTATCGTTTGCAGAAATCACACATGATTTATTCTAAATCAAAAGAAAAACATACATTTTCTTCATTTCCCATTCCTTTAACATTTATTTCGCTTTGTAAAGCTCGAAGACCTGAACAGCGTCATCAGAAATTTGTCATGCGTGAATCTGAACGAACTCTTGCAAAGGAAAATACCCAGTTCTCTTTTCTAACGCATAGTAATGGAAAAATTTACTCAATGGCTCCTTCTCTCTGTAATTCAGTGTTCTTTGAGGCTAATAAATAAACATTCAAATGTAGGATGCATACCAGGTTAGAACAAATACAATTTATTTTTTAATAATCTCAATCTTGGTTTAAAATGTGTTGATATGGATTAAATATTTAATTCATCTGAAATTTATATGAATCCAATTTCAAATGTTCTATTTTCTTTTATATCGCTTGAATTTTTCTGATACGTAACAAATCAAATTATTATCCATAAATTTTAACACTAAGCTTATATTGTTCTCTTTTTAAATCAAAATAGTGTTATAAGCGGGCAATCGCAGTGGACATCGCCGAAGACGTTGGCGAAGCTTCACAAGGAGCTCCACTCCAGCTGAGTTGATTTGGCGAGGGGAATATTCTGTTAGCCTGCAGATCGTTCACGGTGCGCCACGTTGCTTCGCGTGCTCGGTCATTCGGCTATATAAGGGACGGGCTCTCCCAATTCGGCAGTTAATTTTCCTCTCGAAAGAGGACTCGTTGGACTAACGGATTACTTTTCTCGCTTGTTATTAGGAGCTGTGTTTACGTTTGCTGTTAACGTCGTATAATTGAACTCGCTGTGGTTTACTGTGCTATACAATAGCTGTTTGCAGTCTGTTTTTATTGCGCGTAAGGTTTGTATTTACGCTGTTGGTGACTGTTGACTGCTGGATTGTTTTTATCTGAAGGTGTGTTTTTTTGTCAAGTCATCCTGTAAATAGCTGTAAATAAATATGTTTGTGCTGTCCTCAGGTAAAGTCCATTCAATCCGAACCTACTGAACTAAAAACGTAATAGCATTATTTTTACGCACATATACTTATATTATACATAGTAATAAAAAATGGATATGGTTTGGATAAGGTTTAAAACCCTATTCATTAACAAAAGTGTATTTAAATATCTTTCTTATGTTTGTACAGTATACAAGCTTCATGTCAACATTTATGAATGAAAATGGATAAGAAATATTCAAGTTATGTGTATGCACAGAACAGAAAAAAAGAAAAATAGAGAAGTTTGTATTGCTTTTTTGTATAATGAAGTCATAGAGAATGCTTTCTATAACAAATCCTTTCAGAAATCAAAATATTTAAAGAAAAAAGTATTATTTGAAATGATATATATAACGATAATACTCGTACATGGAAATATATCTTATTATTTATTGCAAATTGGTAACAGTCAAATGCAAAAAAAGTCATCATGCGAATTTCAGACTGGTTCAATGAAGATTTTTACAGTTACTTTTCACTCAACACTTTTATTAGATAATTTATGGCTTTGAAAAATATTATTTGAAAATGTTCTGATGAGATGCACCATGTTACCAAAAAGTATATTTGTTCAGAGAAAGGAAGATATAAAGAAAATGAAGAAATATATCTCAAACAGAAAATTTAATCGAGCGTAAAATTAAACTTTACTTTTTCCAATTACTTAATAGTTATGAGCATCATTTTGTGTAAGCAAGCCATATCTTTCGAAACTATTATATTGCAAAAACAGTCTTTGTATTATCTTAAGACTTATACAAAATTACTTTTTAAATTATAATTTTACTTTAGAGCAGTTATTCTTTTAATTTCAATAATATTTTATTCTATTTGATACAATATATGTAATTGTGTTTTTTAACGCTATGATAGAATTAAAACTCGTCCATCAAAGTATTCATTTTTGAGTTTTTTTTATAATCATTAATACCTTAGTAGAATGTTCACTTATGCTTTTATTTAGCAATATATATATATATATATATTACGGTAAAAGTAGTAAACTGGAGATTATATATTATAACCGGTAATTATGCATAATCACCGGTAAATTTAGTGCCGATTATCCATAGTTACTGGTTGTTATATATAATCACCGGGTTAATCATATTTACCGTAACATATACACTGTTTAACTTGTGGTAAGCTGATCCAATTATATTATTTGTAGTAAACTGATCTAATTATATTAATGTTTGTCAGTCATTTCAAACAACATGAAATTTTTAAATGATGTATTTTATAATAATTTAACAAGAAGTAAAAAAAATATGTAAATATTTAATAATAATTTAACAAGAAGCTAAGAAATCAATAATATGAGTAACAGACTATCTCCTAGCTGTCTTTAGGCACAAATAAAATATTTACATACAATAAGAAATCAAAGATGAATCATCGGTAAAAAAGTTCTATTATAACTACATTTTATCATGTTTTAATATCTTTTTGTAAGCAAAGTTATGAAAATTTTTGCGCAAAGAAATTTAACGCCATTTTTATAAATATCTCAAGGATTATACTCAAATCAACTTATTCTTTGATTGATCGAAAATAATAAATTTTAAGTTTTATACTTTCTTTTTGTATATCCTGAAATTCTCAAATTCATATTAAACTCAAATATTGTATATTCATCAAGAATATTTTACTAACTATGATTAATAACACTTGCGATCTATATAAAAAATAAAATTTAGAATATATTTATTGTATTACATATTTATTGTATTAACCAAAATATTATAAATTATTTAATGTGAATAAGCTGAGATTACTTTGATAATTAAAGCACTATTCTGTTTCAAAATATATACTTATTAGAAATTATTTATTTAACCATGATTAGACTTATCTCTTTCAATTATATAAGCTACTCTAATAATGAATTATTTCCAATTTATTCTAATTATAAATTGATAACTTAATACTTTTAAGTGTATACAGTAAAATACTTTTTATTTATCCGCTCAAATTCAAATAAATTGTGTGTTTTTACTTGTAATGAATGACATTTGATGTTAATACAGTTTTCTTAAAATATTGGTTAATTTTTAATTAATTAAAAACTAAGTTTCCCGCCAAAAATCTTCCTTTCCCCATCGTCAAATGAGTAAGACTTCAGTTTTTTCTCAACGCCAGTAAGGTTAAGCTTAACATGTTGTCAAGCGATTATTTTGAATGATTCTGTTTATTTTCATGATGCTTGATGCATTTAAAATCAAACATTGCTAATTAATCGATTTTTCCGATTCGTTTTTCAGTACTTTCGAATTAAAATAATACAGGATAAAGAAAATTAGAAATTTCTAATCTGTATTGCGTACCCCAACTTGTGTGGAAAAATTACACATTTTGAGTTGCCACAATTGGCTTTAGATCCTCAATTGGAATTGAAAATTCAATGTTAGTATAATTTTTTGATCAATTATTTATAGTATTTGTAATCGTTAGGCCGGGATAGTCTGGTTGAAATGGCGTTCGAACACCAGATATATAAAGGAGAAAGGGAAAATTGCCAGGAAATTCTATTTCTATTTTGCAGCTTAATATTGTGATTCTGTCATATTTCTATACATATTTATATGAATTGTAATTTTTTAATAAACAGTAACTAAAATAAAAAAAATTCTTTGTTAATCTAAGTAGGAATTGATTTTAATAAATTGTTTTTATATTACTTTTTTTACAGTTATAAACTATAATTCTCGTATATTAGATAAACTGCTCTCTTTATATATTAAAAAAGATTTTATGTTTAATCTTTTCACAAATTAAATAGTATGTCTATGAGAAAAACAATTTTTAATGCTCCATTTTATTCATATACGTAATTTGTCACTTTTAATTTTTATTATAGACAAAAGTTGATGGCATTCTATCCGTTCTATCTTGGTTAATAAAAGATAATCATTATTAGACTCGCGTTCATTGATAGAAAAGCTGTCGGCTGATATACAATGGATGGATTGCTAAATGGGAATAAAGTATTCCAATCCGTCTGCTTCTGGAAGCCAAGTGTCACAATGCATGTATTTCTGGTCTCAAAGTTGAATTAGAGGAAATTCTCGGTGCCATTTTGGTCGGTGAACAAATTAGTTCTCGGGGATATATTTGTCTGTTTACAGCGACGTTCTCACTGAATGAGTTCAGTGACTGTAAGGAAGAAGCTTCGGAAATTGCCTTTTTCGACAGCAGGGCTAATTCCACCACTCGAGACTGGATGTCGATAAGTCCATCTTATAATTACGGGCAGTTAACCTCAGTTACGGCTCCTGTAAACTCTCCAGATAAAATAATCGACTTTTATAGCGCTCGACTATCTTTCTTTGCAAGGGGACAAATAAAAAGAGATTGCAAATCCTATCAATACAAATATATCCCAAGCATAACCTTTATACGAAGGGGAATTGAAAAATGGTATTTAAATATATAGCTTTCTCATCATTGTAAACTCAGAAATTGTAATTAAAATCGTAAATAAATAAGATTAGGGATTCTATCAATGTATAAATTTTTAAAAAATATTTCACGATATGGTAAACTGAGAAATCTTAATTCAGATCGTAAATAAGATATAAGGTTTTACATCATAATTAAATAAAAAATATAACCTTCACATCACTAAAAAATGATTAATCGTAATTTTAGTTGTAAATAAATGAGATTGTGAATTTTATCAATACATTTATATTAAATACATAATTTCACACGGTAAACTGAGAGATCTTAATTAAGATCGTAAATCAGGTATAAGATAAGATATTACAGTATAATCAAATCGAAAGGATAACCTTCAGATAGCTAAAAGGTGGAAAATCGTAATTTTAATTGTAAATAAATTGCGATTTTTATCAATGCATTTAATAAAATATAATTTCACGACATGGTAAACTAAGAAATCTTAATTAATATCGTAAATAAGATATAAGTTAA
Source organism: Argiope argentata (assembly GCA_026289955.1). Lineage (NCBI taxonomy): Eukaryota > Metazoa > Arthropoda > Arachnida > Araneae > Araneidae > Argiope > Argiope argentata. Next base: position 938,174 of record JAOUZG010038692.1, on the reverse strand, counting down.
GATATTATAGTATAATTAAATCGAAAAGATAACCTTTATATCAATAAAAGATGATAAATCGTAAATTTAATTGTAAATAAATGAGATTGTGAATTTTACCGATGCATTTATATCAAAATATAATAACTGAGAAAACTTATTTAAGATCGTAAATCAGATGTAATATATTAAAGTATAATTAAATCGAAAAGATAACCTTCACATCACTAAAAGGTGAAAACTCATAATTTTAATTGTAAATAAATAAGATTGTGAATTACATCAGCACAATTATATCGAAATTTTAACTTTCACTTTCTGGTAAGATGATACATTGTAATTTAACAGTTGCATATAGTGAAATGCTCATAAATTTAAATATGTCGATATATTAAGCAAAATTTAAAAAAATTTTTTAATACTCATTATTTTGAATTGAGTGATTTTGGGTCTTTTATTAAAAAATGCGTTGAATTTTTCGAAAGTCTAGATAAATGCAATTCAATTCAGTTTTGAAGCTAAATTTGTACGTTTCTGTAAAATTTTGAACGGAATCCATTTCGAATAAGTTTGTCTGTTCCAGTGCAAATAAACCTGATAATTACAAAATATAGGAGCTAAATAAATAAAAAAATGTGCATAATTTTAGTTCCTAAAATGTAGGATCAAATAAAATTCTAAATCAAATCTATCAACTGTTTGACTCTCTATTGGTCTGCTCATTCGGTTGCTTGTAAACTCTAACTTAAAAACACAACCACTTAGAAAAACAAATTTTGGTTTGGTTCTGTTAAGGTTTTATATCCGTATAAACTTTTGATTTCAATCAGTTGGAAAGAATACTATCTAAAAGTTCTTTTGATGATTCATCAAATAAAAATTTGAGCATTGATGGCATTCATGGCTTTGCCCAGAGGTCTAGTATTTTATGTGGATTATAGTGAAAATAACCCCTTTACTTAAGAGGGTAAAAAAACGGTACTTACGTATTAGACCGTCTTCGCCAAAGGTTTAGAAACTCATTGGCGACGGATTTAATTTGGCTATAGAGATCAACGAATTACACAATTGCCGAATTGCCATAATTGGCGGTTTAGCAACTCTTTCGCGGCGACTTCCAATTTGGCGATAAAGTTGGACGGTCTAATACGTAAGTACCAAAAAAAAAGTTTCCCGTGAAACAATATAGTGGCAATTATTCTGAATCGGATAAGTAAATTAAAAATGAAGAGATAATTTATTTATTTTATTAAAAAAAGGACAACATTAATTCACAATATATCAATTTAATTATTGCAAAATTATTGTTATTTGCCTTTTATCTGCTCGAATATTGTAGCAAAATGTCATAGCTTGAAGGTGCCATTCATAATCAATCAGTGATTTTGCTGCTTATACGCAAGATTTTGTTTGTGGTGTATAAATTCTTTTTTATGGTTTTTTTTTTTTTGTCTTCTAAAAAACTCTGAGTAACTTCAGTTCCGATATTTGATACTCTGCTGTGGTTAAATCTAGTGAAATAGAACATTAACAAATTTTAAACTTAATGCAACCATATTTTGCTAAAATAATAATAATAATAAATACTATCACTTTTGCTAAATGACACAGCGAAATTGCATATAAATAATTTTCTGAAACTTTCAGAAATCCTGAAATGATTCTTCACGATCATTTGATACTGAATGTTTTCAAAAATAACATCAGCGTATTTTAATATTATCTTGTTTAAACATAGACAAATCAAAGTGATAATTTTTAATTACTCATTGCATTTTCTCTGCTATTTGAATAATTGCTGCCATTTCTGTCTCTTTTAATAGTCAATATTTGATTGGCATTTCGCCTGGCGTTTAACCCATTGATCCTCCTACCAGAACATTCTTTCGTAATTAAATACCTCCCTTTTCTTCCCTTAAGCTGTTCGATATTTCCCTAAACTGATAAGATTAGGCAATAATTAATGTTTTGTTTTACGAGGCCGTCAAAATTTCGAAGTCCTCGAAAATTAGCGTTGGTTCGATAATTAAATATAAAAGTAATTGCATGCATTAGCTGATCTCTCGATAACAAGTATTTGCAATTTAATAACTTTATTTATTCCTTGATTTTTATATCATTTAATGTTTAAAAAGCTGCATTTGGCTATACTTTACAAAATATATGATAAAAATAAGGAAATTACATAAAATCATGTGGAACACTCTCGTAAAAACTCAGCAAAATAATTCTAAATAATAAATAAAAATCATAAGATCAAAACTTGAGAGAAAAACGAAAGTAAAATTAAAATCATATTGCATATCCTCGATACCTCATTTTTGCCGCTATTGCAAACTTTCAATTAAACATGGACTGGATAATGTTTTATTTTGCTGTAAAATTCCGTCAAATTTTGCATATGACTGCGGAATTAAAAATATTTTTCTCCCTTTTCAAAATATTACTATAAAACGCTTAAAATAAACATGAACAGACCGAAATATAAATATTTGCTACACTATTTTTAAACTATGTAAATAAGGAATTTTAGTTAAGCTTGGAGTGTAATAATTTACACATTTATTTCATTATTTTGAGTTATATATGTAAAGATTATCCTCAAAGTACGAAGGATGATAATCTAAACATTTTCTTAGCTACTTTAAACTAAAAATAATTCATTTTAATTAAAAATATCATAATTACTTTTTTATTTCCCTCAATATCCTAAAAAGTGAATACTATTTCAGGTTAAAAATAGCATTGTTGAACGAAAATAACCTTAAAATTATATCATTTAATATCAATTTTTTTATTATCTCAAAGGCATTTTCTGACAAAATTCCTTTCCTTTTCAAAAAATTACTTTTTATTTTTATTTCGTGCAATAAGTTTTTATTTTTAAAATCAAATATTTTGTATTTTTAAACAAGAAATTCTATATATATAGATAGAGAGATAGAGAGAGAGAGAGAGAGAGAGAGAGAGAGAGAGAGAGTTAAATTTATACGGCTCTAAAGATTTGTATCAAATTTTATATTTAGATATGATTTTATTTTTCTAATTTATCTATATAGATGTGTTATAATAAAAAAAACTCGATATTATGCATAAAAAAATATTTTGTTTTACTATTAGTCTTTTTCTCATTCTGAAATTGTCATTTAGAGCCATCTTGGTCTTGATTTTAACATCACAAAGACGAGAGTAAATTCGAAAATGTAAATAATAATAGATGAACTGTAAAATGAATATTGTAATATAGCTGATAGTTTCAATTGCATGTTAAACTAAGTGTATTCAATATTATTTTTTATTTAAATAACCAGTTCATATGTATGTATGTATGTATGTATGTATGTATGTAAGATTGAAAAATATTCACATCTAAACAGTGTATGATTCATATTTAAATATTTCTTTATTCTTCGAGAAAAAAGTTTTCTATATAACCTATGTGGTATATCGTAAAAGACTTTCATAATAATAATACGTTTTTTTTAATGCAAAACATTTAAAGAATTGGTTAAAATCTATAGCTTATTATATATGAATCGGACCATTATTTTATAAAACTATATAGAACAAACCCTTATTATTTTTTTAATTTTTAATTTCTACTAAAGACTTTATTATATAATGAAAATTTAAAATATATTTCTTTATATTTAACCTGCATGACTGTTTAGCAAAATAATAATAATGCTATCATCGTAGTTTCTAAAACTTTTTTATTTAATGCAAAACTTTTCTAAACTTTTTTATCTCAAAAAGAAATAGACTTTTTGTATTTTTACTTCTTTCTCTAGTGAGAAATGTTTTCTACATTTGCCTTTTTAAATTCCTACTAGCTTCACTTCAGTTTACAGCTAAATTCAGTGGTGGCGGGGTGGTCGGCTGTGCACAAGAAGCCTCACTCCAGGCGAGCAGAATGCATTCAAAGCTTATGAGAAAAACTATTCCTTCCTTTAATGTCTGTCGCAGCTGTTTTGGCTGCATTTTGCATTTTTGGCTCTGTCTTAATATCTAAGTTCAAGTTCAAAGTTGTGTGTGGTTTTCCCTTTAATTTCCCTTGGCACTACTTCCTGATTTTTTGTATGCCACTTATTAGCATACTTTTTGTTTTGTGTGGAAAAATTACCTATTTAAGGAGAACCTTAGTTGCATTTTTTGTTCTATTTCTTCCTCAGATTCAGAATTACACTGGAAAGAAATCAAATTATTTATGGCTTATCAAAATTTATTTGTAAGTGAGAGTAGATGTTGTTTTAGAATAATTTGCTTATACATTAATAAATGAAAAGCTGAATAGATTTGCTCTGCTTATTTTAAATATATTGTTAATTTTTCCAACAACAAAAAATAATTTTTTGTATAAAATAGCTGAAGTTAAAAATATTTATTTACTCGGATTTTTTTCTAGCAGTTTGTTCTAATTACATTCAAGCATTTCCTTCTTAAATTATCGCATATATTTATATGATTATCGCTTCCACAAACTTATATTATACCGGCTTTATTTTCAATTTAACCAAGAAGCTATAATATACATAACAATAATAATAAATTTTCACTGCGCTTGCATTCAAAAAATGTATACCATTTTTCTTTTTTTTTGGCAAAAATAATTAAAGATGTAACTGTTGAACAGGAATTCTGTAAATGTATATGCAATTCAAAATGTGAAAGTTAAAATAAAGTAATTAAATTTTATTTTTCTCATAATATCTCAGCAAAGTGGAAACCAAGGTTTTATTTCCATGTTTCTCACCATGGAAATGAAAAATAAAAAAAATGGAAAGGAAATCTGCTATGCATATTTCAATGTATCATGTCAGAACATCATTTCTTGAACGTCCAAGCACCACGTGCTCGTGCGAGTTAAATTATATTTTTATTCAATTTAATTGTTTCATTGAATGAGTCACTTTAGCAAGGATAAAAAATTTTTGTCTCGCATTTATTGTTTTAAAAAATATCAAATTTCTTATTTATTTCATTTCATATAATCACGTGCTCAAAATGATATTTTTCTGTTTTATTTGCTGTTGTCCTTAACTTCTTTTTTTAATCAGAGCTTTTGGAAATGCGATGGCAACACGTTATTAAAAGCTGATTTTTTTTAGCTGCTCGTGCAGATAATACTTTTTTTTATTTTTCGCCTACAGATTTTTGTGGACGCCAAAAACCTCAACCCAAAAACTACATCATGTTCTGACGTGTTAAAAAAAATGAATTGTCTTCGATACTGATTCTATTTTTATATCCAACATTTAAACTTATTACAATCGTTCTAATAGCCAGAATTTCTATAGATCTTCGTCTATCGTTGTCCTCAAAACAAAAAACTAGTGTTCCATCAGAATTTATATATAAGTAAAATGCTTCCCTTATGTTTTCTTATGCACAGAAGTTTCATTTGGTTTCTAAACGGCTTGGAATGTGCTTTTAGAAATGTAGCAACCTCGAGTGAGTGATTTCGTAAATGGAGATCATTCTAGCTCATAGATGGAACTTTTGTAAATTAAAATGGGTAAATTAGCACCTCATTAAGGCGAAATACTTTTGTAATTAAAGTTTTCGGTTCTTTGACGTTAAGACTAATTTTTACTGTTTCTAGCATCAACAATTTTTGTTTCCATGAAGTAACTTCGATGTGAAGGAATCTATTTTTGTATTTAGGCTCTCCGAGGGGAGGGTTTTGTATATTCAATTGATACTTCAAAAGAAAACTGTCTCTCATATATTACATGGTTATTATCAAGCAACATTCAAATTAAGAAACAAATGATGCTAATTATTAACAGGAAAGCTTATCTTGAGCTCTTTTTTTAAAAAATTAAATGCCTACCGAATAAAGATTATTATTTTAAAACACGAATTCAAAAGTAATATTTTTATGTATGTAATTTGATGGAGGAATTCTAGTGCTTTAGAATTCGTATCAAAATATAAAATGTCGAAGAAATTTTTAAAAAATATCTTATTTCGTATAAATTGAATTTCAAAAACATCAAACAGTGAGGAATTCTCGTTTAGTTATAATAAATTATTAAAACTTTGTTATTCGAAAGATATTTATTGATATTTTACACACATCAATAGGAAAACTGAATGTTGTTTTAATAATAAATCCGAAATTCGTGATAGACTTAACATGGAATAAGCTGTTTTTTTATTATTATTGATTTAAAAATTCAATAAAAATTAATTAATATTAATAATTTGCGATTGAAACAGATTAAGAAAAACACGATAAGTCATATAAATTTTTAAAAACTTAATATAAGTGTTTTAAAATCTAAAAATCATTTAATAATTAGTTCTTAATAAATTTGAAAGTATCAAATTTTTAACGATATTTTATTGCTTAAATTTCCATATTGTAACTTGTGTACTCAAGTTCTTAATTTTGAAATTCACTGTATTATATAATCCAAGAGTTTCAGCTGAAAGGCTTATAAAAATTAAAAAATGGTTCAAACACTTTCAAAAAAGATTTCTTCATTAAAGGGCTTAAAACAAAAAAAAAAAGGATTTAACTGGAAACTAGTTTGAATTTTTTAATTTCAATGAAAGTTCTATAAAAAAGGCATCCATTAAACGTCTTTTAATTAGTTTCAATTTCCAAAACAGATGTCTAACGATTTTGAAAAAGAACAATCTAATTAGGTAAATATATAAATTCTTTAACATTTTAGAGTGAAAAAGAAGGGATTGAAGGACATCCTTATCAAAAAGTCAGTATTTTTCAGGATTTTAATTTTTAATAAAACTCTTAACACTTTCAGTTTTTAAATAAGAATTTATAAAATGTCTTTTCCGGCTTTTTTAAAATCTCCTGTTTTGTTATCGAAAGAAATCTCACAGAAAATGTGTTACAAAATAATTCTTTATTTTGTTTGTCACTTTTTGAAATCTACTAAATTGTCTGACTTAATAAACGCTTGAGATGTCTTGAGAGGTTTTTTTTCTCTCAAATAGTTTTAATGATGGTTATTTTCTTTGGGATTACAATATTCTTTTTAAATAAGGACTCTTATAAAAGTAGAAACTATACTAAATCGCTTAAATTTATTTTGTGAATTTTTTCATAAAAGTTTATCGTATAAAAAATTCACCTTAAGGGAGTGATTGCTATTTTAAATTTCATTTCTCCAAAAGAAGTGATTTTTTTTCAGTTAAAACATTTTTATTACAAAAAATACATATCTTAAAAAGAAATATCCATCAGTTACAAGATTCAAAATTTTATTTAAGTCTTATAATGTAATTGTTTGGGAGACTTTTCATCAAGATAGTTTATTTCAAAAAAAAATTTCTTGTTTAAATATCCAACTAGCTAAATTTTTTGCTATTTAATATTGTTAGAAAAAAAGAAAACTTAAAAGCATTTTCATTGTTTTCCAGAAAACATTTTTTATATGCTAATTCATTGTATCAAATAAAACAAAACCGAAGAACTATCGAAAATATTGTATTAAAATAATTTTTACGCCATTCAAAAATTTTAAATATTCTTCTAGTAATACAAATTAATACGATTTTTCCCCAAATTCTGACAATTTTTACAAAAGATGTAGTAAATTATTTACAAAATATTTTTTTAACATTTTGTAAGTTATTAACAAAATATTTTTACACATTTTGTAAGTTGTTTACAAAATATTTTTACGTTTTTTTGTCAGTTATTTACAAAATATTTTTGTAAATATTTATTTTTAAGTATTCTATAAACATTATTATATCTGTAAATATTAAATTTATTTTTAAAATATTTTTTAATTTAGTAATTTTTTAATTTTTTTGCAAAAATGATATACAAAAAATTGGGAGGGGGTGCATTTAAAATGCAATATCTTTGCAACAGTGAAATTCGAAACGTTCTCATTGTTTCCTCAAGCATTTATTTATATTTTTATGGCTTTCCCTTCATTGTTGAAATGAATGGAAGAAAATTCTGTTTACAATCTACACAGTTTATCTGAGAAATAAAAAACTGAAGTTAACGCATCACGAAGACATCGTGCAATTAGAAGACTTTGACAGTTACATTTTAAATGTCATTATGATATTACTGGAATCTATTCAAGAAATTTCATACATTCTATAAATAGAACAAATATGAGTCTTTAAAATAACTCTTCCGTAATGCCTTTTCCAATTTAAATTTAAAAATATTTTGTTGAGAGAGCCATGAAAAAGTTATAAATAGAAATTTTAATGGAAAGTAAATAATTTATTAACATTAGAAGATTAAGGGTTAGTTTTTAATATCTCTATATATAGTATATCCCACGGAATTATTTTGTTTTGCAATCATTTGATTCTGTTGCCCCCTTGTAGGACATGATTCAAAGCGGGAATTGTAAAAGGGTGGATCCCAGAGGACGATAGTTTCCCGAGGAGAATAATTTTCATTAATACAGCATTCCAGATCAGCGCCATCTGTCGAGCTTTCGAAACACCGATAAAATTAATATTCAGGCAGAGGTCTACTAATTCCCGTTCGATAAAGAAGTTTCACGTTTTAGCTCATTCGCGCTTGCTAACTACGTGCTAAGTTGTTTCAGTTACATAATGCATTTTTTTTTTTAGATTTTTAACCCAGAGGGAATTACCTAACTTTCTGTTTCTTTCATTTCTTCATGTTTGAATATTTTCAGAAGTCTCAGCCTGAATTGGGCGAGTTGTTGTCCAAAACCTTGTTGGTCTTGTCTGTTTTTTGAAAAAATATCGGTTTTTATGATCATATATAAACTTTGACCGCACATCTTAGCACAGTATCATACTTTACGTCATGGTTACGCTTTTTCATAGCTCATAGATTTAAACTTTTAGGCATTTGGTTATTGTAATCATTCCATATCTTGATTTTGTTATAAATTGATACAAATATTTTAAACTCGAGAATGTGTTGCGATTTAGCCAAAAATGGCTTTTGTGACATAAAACAACAAATTCAATTCAACTCAACTCCATGTTTTAATCCATTCTTATTTCCCTGTATATATTCCCCCTTGTAAACTTTTCCCTTTAACTTTAAATAGGGTTTTTTTTAAGTCTCTTCATCCATCGTTTGCCTTATTTTAATCTTAGTTTTGAAACCAAACTCGTAAATGTAAAAAAAAAACCCTAGACATTTTAACATTAAACTCCTCTTTATCTGAAGAATCTAACATTTTTTGAGAGATTTTGTTAGATTCGAAATCAAATATTTTTTTTGTTTCATTTACAATCAATAATTTTTATTTTCTAATGAATACAAATAAAAAATCTTTTAACACAAAAAAAGACGTGATATATTTGAAGAGTGAATGTAAAAAGAAACACAAAATGTATATTTATGATTTATTTGGAATAAAAGTTCGTCACTTAACAGAAATGTTGCAGTAAAATATATTTTTCGAAGCTCTGACAATTCAATAAATTGCTGTATACAACTTAACGACAGGGAAGATTAGCGTTTTAAATTTTACTGACACGTTTTATAGATCTAATAAATGCGCCTGATAATCTCTAAGTTCAATCGTTCAGAAAATAATATCCAAATCTCATATCAGTTATTGTTTCAATTTTTTTTAAGAGAACTATAATTTCCGTTGATGAATCGCCATACTTCATAAAGCTTAATGTCGAAAAATGTGTAACAGCAGTCCTCAAACTTTCCAAGCCGGGTTTATCGATATAACTTTGCACTGGATAAAACTAAAAGGATTACAGTTCTTGAAAACATTTAATGCAAGATTGCGCATGCCCGAAAACTTAGAAATTCCTTATAAAGCACGATGCAAGTCACTGTTTAACATTATAATGTATAGCGTAGTCATTTGGTTACGCGTTTTTATTTCCATTCGTAAGCTGTATAGCTGTTCCAAAGGAAAATTTTTGGAATTCTTTTATTTTAATTTATAAAAAAAGATATTTTTTAAAAATTTATTTTAAAAAATGTTGTAAAGACCAATATATAGGAAATTAGAAGTACTACAATTAGATTTGTGCTCTAAATTTGGGAAAATACAAAATGGCTCTTGAAAGAAAAGTTAATATTTTTTTTTACTTTGTAAAAAATATAATAAAAAGTAATTTTATCTTTAGTATGTGATTTTTATAATATGATTTGAATCATTGATATTGTTTAATGCGTTACGTAAATGTTTGATACATAGATAATTTAATGGCTAATTATAATTTTCCTAAATTATATGCAGCCATACAAAACATAAATATTTCGTCAAAATTTTTTAAAAAATATTTAATTTTAAGGTTAAATTAATTTTGATACATACTTCTCTGTAAGGTTAGCGACATATTAAAAAAATGGTTCAATGAAAAATATTTTCTTCGAATTATAAAATATTAATTAAATTATTCATAAATATTTAACAAGTTTTTTAAGTCTACAAACTTCAGGTCCCTCAATTGTATCTGACAAATTTCGGAATCCCTAATTATTAAACATTTTTTGATCACCGAGTCAATGATATTTTAGTTTTGTGAATATTTTTGCCAAATAACTAAAATGTTTAAAAATGATTTGATTGATTACAAATTATTTGGATGATTAAATGTATTTTCAAATAATTGTATTTTATGCTTAACTTCTAATTAAGTATGTTATCGTTTGAATTTTGTTCCGGTGGACTTTATCTGAACAAAATACTTTAATTCTTGAAGAATATTATATCGCATAAATATTGCAATTTCCGACAATGTAAAAATTGCTTGCTGATATTTTTTTAAGAATTTGTTGTTATTATTTTTAGTTATAATTTAATTTATATGTTATACTTTCAGACTAGGCACTCAAATAATAACTACGTGTCATAATTGGTACCTTTTTTTCCCGAGTATTTGTGCCTCATTTTTTATTAAGCATGTCTTTGTTCACAAAAATGTTTTATAAATATTGCGAAGTTAAAAAAAAATCTTTGACAATCGATTATGCTCAAATGCCACATAATTCGCAAAACTTTTAAATTATAAGCATACATTTTCAAATTCTAAATTAGAAAACTATTCATTCATAGGCTCTAATTTCCTCAATTTAAAATATTTTTCTATGAAATGTAGCTATAATGATAGTGTGTTACTTTCCTAAAATATTTATTCCTTCATGATTTTATCTACTTTCATTCTATTGTATTCTTTGCAAATAATATTAGGTTTTTTAAAATAAAGCCTATTAGATATTAGGCTGTTAGAAGTTATGTATGATTACTTTGTGTATGTATGATTATTTTTAGCGATAAATTATTTTTCATGTGTAGAATTTAAACTTGAATTATTTTCTGTTTTGAGATTTAAAAATATATTGTTTATCTTGATGAATTACATTAATAATTCATATCATTAAATGTATTTAATATTTTTGGCATATCAATATTTAATAGAAAAAATTCTTTTATTTTGAGAGTGTTCTATTTTTATGAATTTTATGTGAATTGGCTACCTATTTTTATCCGTCTGAGCTCTCGACTAGCCTAAAAGAAGTTTTCTTTAATGTAAAAGTGCATAAATATAAAATTCGATTTTTACTATAGTATTTTTAACTAATAGTTTTTAAATATTGTGACAAATTTATATTGTTGCCTTCCTTCACACTATGTCTGTTGATAAGAAAGATATAATTTTATTGAAGTAAAAACAGATGTCAGGTGATCTTGGGGATATCGAGTTTCATTAGGGCATAAGTTATGGCATTCGTTTTGTAATATACAATGCCTTATCACGGAAAATATAAAAATTCAAAAGAAGGAATCAGAAAATTCGAAAGTTGCGGGTAGTTGAGTTGTACTCAAGGGAGTAATTGAGCGAGTTCTCTCTGAGCATTTCTTTAATACCAATTTGTTGCTTCTGAATTACTATTTTCTACAATAAGTGCTGCTTTATGTACAGTTTTTCTGCGCTTTGTCGTTTATATATTCGTTTTTTAGGATTAATAACGAATTTTTTTCCAATTTTGAACCTCTTGTACTTTCCCGTACAGCTTCCGGGTAGATTTTTTCATAACAGCATAGTAATTAATTGAACATTGTAACGATTTATTTCATTTTTTCCCCGTTAACATCCTGATCTCCATATGTATCAGTCATTTTAAGGAATTCGAAGTGTCAAAACTTTCATCTGCATATGATGAGATACAAAATGGATATGTCAAATGTTTTGTTATTTCTATAAATAAATTATGCATCTTACAATTATTATTTAAACAATTGGGAAGTCATAGAAATAATTTTTTTCAACGTCAATTGAATTCTAAAATTCAAACTTACAAACACATAAAATCGATTGTAAAAGACAGTTGATAACTGCTATATAGAAAATGAGTTTGACGAATTGATGGTTACCTACAATTACTCAGAAAGAAAAAAAATTTTACTGAAAGGGGGAAAGTGGAAAATAGAGAGAGAGGATAGTGATTGAAATAATTAACGAGTAATGAATGCGATTCTGTTGAACTTTTGAGAAATTTGAATCATGCTAGACTCAACAAGGCCGAATCGTTTGATTTTGTTTATTTCTTCTATTATTCTCACCAGATCCAGACTGCATTCAGGAACTGAGATTTTGAATGATTTCACATGGAAAGAAAAAATTCTGTTTGAAAAGATAATCCACTTTAAAAAAAGACTCAATAACAGAGCTATCATCTAAAAATCAAATTTATTCAATGAAAAAATATAAATTAAAATGCAAAAACATACTTATAGCATTAAAATATATTTGAATTCTGTTTTGCGCATGAGCATGCGTAGTTTAGCAATAAAATCTCGCTGTTCTTTTTTAAGGATTTTTTCCCCTTTTTCTACGTAACCACATTAAATTCCATTCTATAGGTTTTATGAGCCTTCTGTAAGGAAAAAAGTAATAAGAAGAAATGAAAGCAGCAAAAATTTTGTTTTTTCTCTTTTCGCTTATACTGGTAGATAAAAATATAAAACATCTTTTATTGTTAGGCCATTTTTGTTTTACGGATCTTTTTATTTTCTTTGTTTCCGCTGGAATCACAGAGCCGCAGTTTTCGTTTCAGTTATAAAAACTTTGCAGATCGCTGCTCTTTTCTTTATCAGTGCTTTGATTGAGATTAGAATTTTTAAGTACAAAAATTATGAATTTCCTACAAAATATTAATCTTCTGTATTTGCTTGTTTTTTTATGAATTATTCAGTAGACTTTAATCGTAAAATTAATTCAAAGAAACATCTTTATGTTGAAATGGATGGGTGTAATCTTAATTCAAATCTTTATGATCACAGAAAAAAAGACTTTTCATCTGATTTAGAGATCGTCAGATTTTAAACTAGATCATTAGAATTTAAATTAAGTCGGAATCTTTAAAAAATATAGCCTTGGGTCTTAATATCTACTCTGTACAGAAATCTTATGTGTTTAATTCGTTTTAATCAATAAAAAGGGCTGTAATTCTCTACTGTTTTACTATTTGGTACCATTTTCTGTTTTTTCCAGCAATTTTATGCAAATTTCCTAAGAGCTTTTTAATGTTGCGTACATAAACTTCAAACAAAACAATAATTTCTGAATTGTTAATGTACATTCTGATTAAATGTGAAAGTAAAAAAAAAAAGGTATGAAAAAGATAAAGTTATACGTGTGTGTGTGTGTGTGTGTGTGTGTGTGTGTGTGTGTGTGTGTGTGTAATATAAAAAATGAACTCACCTTCAAAATACAGTTTGTTAAAAAATTGCCCAAACCGTTATCATTTATGAAGTGTTCCACAATTTTAATAATGCTTTTAATTCTCAACCTTTTTATTATTTGATACTATTTTCTGTTTTTTTTTCCAGAAATGTTATTCAAAATCCTTATAGCTTTAAATTGGTGCATGCATTACCTTCAGTTAAAACATTAATTTCTGAATTGTTAATTACATTCTGATTAACTGTGAGAAGTAAATAAATAATGTGAAAGGAAATAAATAAATAATGTGAAAGGAAAATAAAGTTAAACGTTGATTTTTTTATATAAAAAATAGTAAGTACCCCTTTGCAAAATACAGTTTTTGTTCAAAATTATCAAACAGTTGTCATTAAACACGGCTTTAAATTTTAATAAAATATTTCTCAGCTATTTTACTATATGGTACCATTTTCTGTTTTTCCAGCAATTTTGTGCAAATTCCCTGCACTTTTTAAATGTTTCCTCCATAGCCTTCAATTAAAACATTAATTTCTTAATAGTTAATGTATATTCAGATTAATTATAAAAGTAAATAATAAACATTTAAAAAAATTAAGTTGAGCGTGAATCTTTAAAAAAATTGTGCACTACTCTTCAAAATACATTTACTTAAAAGAATAATGAAATTAAGCACTTCTTTCACAACTTTAATAAAGTCTTTAATGCATTACAATAGCTTATTTAACATGAATCAGCGTTCCCAGTTTCATTCTTATTCCTGAAAAATTATCCAATTAAGTATAAAACATTTGATTTTTGAAATTTTTATATAGCTACAACATATTAAATTTAAATACTTTAAACATAATATTATCCGAGATCTTATAATGGATTATGTGGTAGACATTTATCTCTTCCTTTTGTGGCCAAAACACTTTAGGAACAGTGGGAAAAACAACAATCATAAATTTCCTTTTTCTTTATTTCAGCATATTCTAATTTTAAGCACTTCAATTAATTTCTGCACCAAGATACTGATAACAACTTCGATTAAGTTCATTCTAAATTTCTTTAATATCTTCCTCCTATCGGATTTTATTGAGTACATTAAACATTTACTTTTCAAGCTGCTTTTAAATATCTTAATACTTCATTGCTTCTACCCAGATATCTCAATTGGAATTTAACATTAGTATTAATGAGGTAGAAATGTCGTCTTTGACTTACGTATTAAGTTGGGAAAAAAGAAATCTATTATTATTTTACAGCCATGTACCGAGAAAATAATGGAAAAAGAAATCCATTATTTTCTCGGTACATGGCTGTAAAATAATAGTGGATTTCTTCTTCCCCAACCAAATATTATAATTATCAAATGTTTTAAAGTATTTATAATAAATTGTAGAAAAATATATATTAAAGTTTTTCTGGTGTTATTAAATGTCCATTGAATAATGAAACAATTATTAAGAAAAAAATCCAAAATCCAGTGGAGTATTGTACAGCAGAAGGAGTATAACATATTAAATAGCATATAAAGACACTTCATTCCACACGAAAGCATGAATTCATTGTATACGAAGCGTACATAAAACAGTATATGTAAATAACATCATCATTAAATCAGCGTAGTTATAATAAATACCAATAACAGCAAAAAGTATTCGGAACTCGCTTAGTTACTCACTTGAACTTTACTCAATTGACAGATTCAGTGTTTTTGGGGGGAGGGGGTTAAAAAACTTCTAGAAAAATATTGAAACTTCAGTATTAATTGATAGATAATCAAAAATTTCAACAATTTGAGGAACTCTTACATTTATCGTCAAAATCAACAAATTCATTGCGAAAGCGCCAAGTGTGGGGTCAATAATCACCATCCTCTCAGCAAAAGTTAGATATCTTTAAAACTATCTTCTTTGCCATGAAAGTAACCTTGCAAGGAAGTAATATTTCAAATTCATAACAGTATTATAAACAACTCATTCAAATATGTCTGAACAAGTAATGCATCGATATTATAAACTAGATTATCTTTGAATATTCCATCTTTGTTAAATCTTATGTTATGATGTTAGTGATCTGTGTATAGTCTATCAAAACTTTTATCTAATTAAAATACTGTAAATGCAGCATTCATGTTAAAAAAATAAAGTAATTCTTTATATGAGTTTGTCTTGTTAGAATTTTTTTTTTAAAGAATCGTATCACAATATTTTATTACAATTCATATTCAGTAAGCAATAAGGAAGGTAGTAACAATGTTCTTGGACTCAAAATTAATTCCAAGGTTTACCGAGATTAAGATATTCTTAGAAAATATGGTTTTTACATTTCGTTCATGATGATACGGTACAAAACATGCGTATGCTAAAAAAAACGAAATTTGCTATTCAAATAGAATTTGGTGTTGAATATCTTGAATCATAATACATTGAAAACTATTAGTCCAGAAGAAAAAAATTTTGCATGAAGGTCAGACTAATTTATCTTTGCCTGATATCTCTTCAAAATGCTATTTCTATTTTCTATTTGAAATCAAATATAATTTTTTCATTTTAAAGAAATAAAAAAAGATGGCATTTTACTAAAAAAGAAGAAAAACCATTTTGCCTCTTGCAAATTTCCTTGAAAACAATCGAGATATTAATAGATTTGAAAGAGATAAAATATAGAAAAAAAATAATACTTGCTTTCTTTTGAAATATCGTTATTTTTAAATAAGTAATTCCAATTTATGAAAAATCAATTATAATTTATAAAAATATAATTTAATTCTGAAATCATTTATTTTAACTATGAGTTATTATTTAGTTAATCATAAATTTTTAAAATGCACCACAAATATTCAAATACTTTGTTTTATATAAATTAGAATTCTTGTTTATATGACTTAAACGTTTTTACTAATTTTTATAATTAGCACTATATAAAAAGATCTTTTAAATAAAAACCCTATTTATTTATTTTTTTGGATATTTCTTTAAAATGTTGTGTTGTTTACTTTCTTTTTTAAGACAATATATTTTTTTTCATATATAATAATGTAAAAAATAAAATTTAGATTTTTTAATCAATGTCCATTACTCTTTAAATTAAAAATTCCAATTATGTCCCAAAAATAACAGATAATTCTGATGCCAATTAGCATCCTGTCAGTTATTATTTAGTTAATATGTATTATCTGTTATCCAAATTTGTATATATACTACAAATATTCAACTAATTTATAATATGTATATTAGTATTCCTTTTTATAAAAAGTGGGTTGATTTTTCATATCAAATTATTTATTTAATTCTTTAAATTTATGCATAATAGGTAGGAAAATAAAATACTGAAATTTCAAAAATGATATTCATTGTCTTATTTTTTTGTTTCAATATATTTATACTGACATTGATATTAATTATAATTTTTCCATGAATAACTTTAATTTACTTTCCTATTTCTATGGACTTTATTGATGCAATTCTTTAAATTTCTGAATAACGAGGGATAAAAGAAAAAAAAATTCCAAGCATTTAGAAATCATTCCTCCTCTTCTATTAGTTCGATTCAAAACATTATTTATGCAGAAACATACGTCTCGGAATCGATATTGGTTTGATATGAAGGATTTCTTCTAAAAGCTGCATTTCTTATTCAGAGCTTTCTTTTCAGAATTTCTCGTTCGGTATTGGAAAAGAATAAAGAATTCAAAGCATCCAGGAGAATAAAGTAAAATAAATACACAACAAAAGATGTTGTGGTCACCATTTTTCATAAAATAACGCATTTGGAGTTAATACATTGATTTGAATTTTTAAATTGGAGTTTTTTGTTTGCTTGTCAAGCGTAAAATTCATTTCCATTTTAATATCTATTCAATGTTTTGAATGATACTCTTTTAAAAAAACAGTTGCATGACTTAATTGAATTTGAGAATGTTATTTATCGGATATATATATATATATATATATATATATATATATATATATATAATTTATTATTGCAATGGATTCTGTCAATAACATTCATATAACAAAACAAATTTCTTCGTGGTAAAGAAATAAAACTGATTTTTTTTAATGATGTAAAACAAATCAAGTTCTATTTCTAATACAAAGATTATTTTTCTTTTTCAGTGTAAAAATATGACAGCAAACAAATCAAATACTACTTTTGTATTAATACTATATCCTTTTTTTCCTTTTTAAGAAAGTGAATCAAGTAATATATTTCATACACTGAAATCTCTAAACTGGTTTTTGAACTTTCTGTCAGTTTTCGAAAAACATTTCCTATAAAGAAGTATTCTAATATAAATATTGCATTAATAGCAAGTTAATGTAATTAGAACACATTTGAGGATTCAGGTTTCGCAGGTTGTTTTAAAACATCAATTTGTTAAGCAAAGATTTAAAATTGTAATACCGTTGAATTGAATATACCGTTCAAGTTTTTCATTCATTCATTTGTAGATGAATTTTTAATTGTAAATGAATAACCGCTTTTTAATTATGTTTTATGATTGTGGATAAAACCAATGTATATAATAAAGCTTACCGGAAAGTGTACTTTTCTAAGAATTAAAAGATAGTAAATGAAAATGCTAAAAAGAGAAAATGAATATTTAATGGTCGAATACGCTTCAAGATTTTGATTAACTTATACATTCAAGACTTTTTTGAATCCTGAAAACTCTTTATGAATACAAAATCTTAAAAACAGAGCCTTCTGGACAATTAAAAAGTTTATACAGTTTTAAAACGGAATTATATGTTTCTGGAAAATTTCTTATGAAATTCATCATTTAGAAATATGTATATCATATGCACTTGAATGAAATGTCTTTAAACTGCTACAGGCTTAATAAATAACACATAGCAAATTATATAATCACTCGATTACATTAATTATCAAATATATCATCGGGTTAAACTGTCAATCGTATGTCTATTTAGTTTTATGTTGAAGTGATAATTCAAAAGTGCAATTAGCTTATTTAAAACGATTGGTGTGTGTCCATAGCATTAAAACTGTGATCTATCAAATTTTTATGACATTTAAGCAGACTAAATTTCATATTAATTAATTTTTTTTAAAAAAAAAAGTTCAAACAAGGCTAAGAATAAACAGCTTCATATTTCATAAATGTTTGAGGATATCGAACAAACACATTTGCTTTTTTTATGTGAATACTTTAATGCAGGGTGATAAAGTTCTAGTCTCGATAATGTGAAAGTAGATTTGAATTGCTTCTTAAACTGGCCATACGTAAATATTTTTTTCTCTACTTTTGATTTCAAATAAGAATGTTTTGATAATAAACTTTATTTAGGCATTTATATAGTAAGTAATTTAGTAGTTTAATTTAAGTTATTGTAAAAGCTTTATTCACAGCTCTTGTCGTATTTTTAACAGAAAAAATAAGGAACTATTCTTGTAAAATTGTATATAAACATTCATTAAGCGTTTTTTGTTTATGTTTAACTTGAGTGAAACCATACGCAAGATTTCAGCTTCTAAAATGTTGGATTCGTTGCCAATACACGCAAGACTGATGCCCTTTGGTTGACATAATGTTTGTTTTGAGATAATAGAAGGGAAATTTCAAAGATTTCTAACAAATATTAATTTAGAATCTTTGGGTACACCATTTTGAATTCCATCATAATTTTATTGATTTTTCTAGAAAACTAACAGAGTGAATAATATATTATTATGATATAGTAACCCTCGATTGTTCTTAAAAGATGCCTAAATGCCTTTTTTTGTAATAACTGTTTAAAATAGAAGCTCTGAGCCGGAAATTTTAAATTCATCTATGTTCCTTAGCTTGTATGAAATATACCTTAGAGTAAAAAAATTCTTTAAATATATTTTTTCAGAAAAACCAGGAGAGTTTTCGGAAAATCTACCTTTTTCAAAATTCTTTTAGTATAAAAAATACTCTAAGGAAATGTATATTGCTTTTTTTTCCTAAGACCAAGCAGTATTATGCATATTATCTAGTATTTTATGTGAAATGGGATCTTATAAATATCCAAAAGAGAATATCTACACAAAATATTCTAGTACCGAGTACGATATATTGCTTTCATGTATATTTCTTTCAATGTATCATAAAAATATCCTTTTATCAAAAGTTCCCGTAATCGCTATTTATGGAAATATTCATTTCCTCGGAAACATCTTTTCATATGTTAATATTTCTGAAGGAAACGGAAAACTTTCTGAACAAAGGACGGAGATTGTTGCTGAAAAATCTATTGGATAATAAATATTTGGCTAGTCTAATACTTCTTTAGCCTTTCATACTTTATTCTTCACATAATGAGATAGAATATTCCTTTTTTACATATTTTTTTTTAAATTAAGCTTTCAGGTTTTTGTAAATTACGAAATTTATTCTGCGTCTAATGTTTATCTAGTTTTATTTTTGAAATTTCTTTTATAAAGTATGACTTTTCAGAGATACTAGAAAAGCAATGAGAGTAAAATTGAAGAAAAAATGTGTTTTTGATAAACAAAAACTTCGTTTTACTTATTTTTGATTAAAAATTTATCTTGTGTCTATAATTCCTATAAATAACCTATTGGATGCTGAAAGCAATTATTTAAACCGTAAAAAACGAACTCTAACAGTCATAATCATTAAATCATCTCTGTATCAAGAAATTTGCAAAGATCTCCGGATTAAAACAGAAAACAAATTCTTAAAGTAAAGTAAAATAACTAGAAATTAAATATTGATAGTGTATTTTGATTTCGCAAATTTATAAATATCTGTTAAATTCAAAATAAATACCTGAAATCCAAAGTAAGGGAAAATATACTAAAGTAAGTAGTTGCGTTTTTAAAGTTTAATTTCTCACTGAAGAATCGACCTCTTGGCAATAAATTTTCATATGGATATTCAAACTTTATTCTAAATATATATTTAACTTTCAACTTTCTAAATTACTTCGATTTTGAATTACTCTATTAACATATGGACAGGAGGAATTTTAAAGCGACTTTTTTTTTAGGTTTCATAATTGTCTAAAATTCAGAATCATCAACCTTTCTCGGTTTTTTTATCGATAATTTTTTTCATTACACATAAGTAGACAAGGAAAATTTCTCACTCCTATTTCAGCTTAAAATTTTTAATCCTATTTATATTAGTAAATTAATTTTATAAATTGATTTTATGTAGTTTTTAATAAAAGGAAATAGCAAAACGCTGAATGGCAGATAATTTAATTAAAAAGTATCATTTAAGTATATCCCTTATATAAAAAACTACATAGCTGAAACTAAAGTTATTTAAGCAAAATAACAAAAAATAATTTTAAAAAATCCTTCTAATTAGTATTTTATAATAAAAAGAGATATTTAACTATAAAACTTCAAGGTAATTTAGAAATTAAAATAATCTACAAATTATTGATAAGAAATTTTGATTGGTTTTAGAATCATGTATAAAAATTAATTTAAAAAAATACTGCTTTTTAATTCAAGCAAATTCAATTGCTCATCATTTATTGTTAAATTAAAAAATAAAACTATAAAATTTCCAAAATGTCACGAAAATATTTTCGTGGGCACAGGGTTTCTAAAATTGTTTGGTTTGATTCTTGAAAAATTTGCTATTTTGAATATTTAAAATTTTGACCCTAATCGCATAACTTCATTTGTTAAGCATTAATTAACAATTAAATATAGATCTCTATGTCATCTTGAAAACCACATTAGCATTTTGATATATTAACAATTCTTTACTATTGACAGATGTACGAGTGCGTGTTGGAGCACTATAACCAAATCTATTAATCTAATGTTATCAAATTTGGCATGTATTTATATTTTGAAGAGTGGAAATTTGAATCTTGGAGTAATATTCTGGAAATTTTAAGTATTTTTTTTCAGTTTTGGCAATTTTCTGGGATAACTTCCATAAATATATTGGAAAAATTTTTCGTATTTTTTTAATTTAAAAAATAGGGTTTTTTTATTATTATATTCCAATAATCGGAGCAAATGCTTCTAAATTTCAGAATTTTTTTTTTTAATTTTTTTTGCCAAAATTTTTCTAGGTGGTCGAATTAAGTTCAGCCTTGTTCATCAAGTATTTAATCGTATGTTTTCATCTAGAGTTAAAAGATGAGAAAAGGAAAGATTATGATAAATATCTATGAAAAATACACCAAATTTTATAAGAAAAATCTCACATTTTCATTTTTAATAACGATATGAAATCATGGGAATGTTCTCCAATAGAAAGTTTATTCTGCACTATAAGTATAACATGTGTAAGATATTTAAAATATCACAGCTTTAATGACTGACAATTTGAAATAATTATGAAGTTGAAGGGATATCCAAATGTTTTATCTGCAATGAAATGTAACCAATATTCTTAGTAAACCAACTGGCTACCAAAGTTAACTAAGTTTAAATAAAATGAGCAATGCTTATAATTTATTTTCAATAGTACGAGGAATTTAAGAACTTTATGGCTAAAGGGGAACTAAGAATCCCCTTTAGCCATAAAAAGACAATTCATTGTTACACTTCTGGAGAAATCCATGAGCCTTAAAAATCAGAAAATGACAGTAGTTCATTATTCTTAATTATGCAATAACAGATGCAGTGATACCGCGTCCCAAGATCCTGTATCCTCAGAAAATCCCCATGATCAGAAATCAAAATACCCCATTCTAAGATCCCCGCTGTCGGAACTCAGAAGAATTTGAATAATTCAGACTCCGGCGCTGTTTGAAGGTTCACGCCAGAATTGTTTAGAGATTCCGACCTCTCATTTCTAATTAATTTCTCGCCCCGTCTCAAGAGAATGCAAAGCTTTATCCTTAATCAGGGTGGATTTAGGAAAGATCGATGTATTAATTTCCAAAATAACCTGACATCAGGAAGTTCCGGAGAATTAAAATGACACGCATCGACAGAAATGTTATCTTAGATATTTCATCTTTTCTGTTTCATCACTAATGACCTTTTTAGAATAACATATTATAAGAATGCATTGTTATTTTTGTGTAAACCGTATCTCACATTTTCATAATTCCTTTCTTTTTTCATGTTAGATTTTTCCGAATCAATCTAATATTGGAAATATTTTCATCTTTTCTAGTTGAATGACTCTTTTCAGTCTTTCTTTTTTCAACCATTGTACAAAGTTAGGAAAAGGTTAAAATGAAACCTGCTATGCATATTTCAATGAATCATGTCAGAACATCATTTCTAGAACGGCCAAGAACCACGTGCAAGTGCAAATTTAAATTATATTTTATTCATTTTAATGGTTTTATTGGATGGGTCACTTTAGTATTGCAAACGATCCAAAAAACTGAGTCTCGCACTTATTGTTTAATAAAAGATTCCTGCTATTCCTGCTTATTCATTATTTCTGCTATTCTGCTTCACTATTCCTGCTTATTTCATTTCATATAATCACGTGCTCAAAACATTATTTTTATCTATTTTATTTGCTGTAGTCATTAACTTATTTTTTTAATCAGAGCTTTTATAAATGGGATAGCAACGTGATATTAAAAGCTGATTTTTTGAGATGCTAGTGCAGATAATAAAAAAAATTTTTCGCCTACGGATTAAAATGTTTACTTTTCTCTACAGATATATGTTGACAGCAGAAAACCTCATTCCCAAAACAATATCATGCCCTGACATGATATAAAAATTGAGAATATCTTCAGCATTTCTAGTTTAATGTAAATTATTGGTTGCAAAAATAAATTTATGTTAGTGAAAAATGAATAGATCAGTACTTTTAAAATTTTTACCGAAGACATGTAAATTTATTTTAATTTTTCTTTTTGTATTGGGCCATGGAACAACATTAAGAGTAGTCGCAATATTGTAAATATTTTCAGCGTTTATAGTTCAATGTAATTGCTGGTTACAAAACAAATTTATGACAATTAACAATAGATAGAACATTTTTTTTGCAATTTTTATCGATGACGTGTAAATTTACTTTCTTTTCTTAGCCATGGTACAACATTAAGAATAGTTGCAAAAGTGGAAACATTTCAAAATATTTTTTTAGTTAATGTTGTCATTTTCGACTGAGAAAATTATTATGGTGGACATTAAATAAAAACATAGTTTTTTTTTGCTTTCGTCGGTGACGTACAATTTTATGTTATTCGATATATCTTATGCACTGTATACGTCCGTTCATCTTATACGATATACATTAAGAATGTTTGGAAAATTGTAAAAATTTTAACATTTCTTAGTTAATGTGTCAATTTTGGCTGAGAAAATTATTACGGTGGACATTTAAATAAAAGCACATTTTTCTGCTTTCATCGGTGACGTAAAATTTTATGTTATTCGATATATCTTGCACACCGTATACGTCCGTTCAACTCATACGATATACATTAAGAATAGTTTCAAAATTGTAAGTATTTTAAAATTTCTTAGTTAATGCCATTTTTGGCCGAGAAAATTATTACGGTGAACATTAAATTAAAGTATCGTTTTCTGCTTTCGTCGTTGACGTACAATTTCATCTTATTCGACATATTTTATATATCATATACATCTTCTCATCTTATAAGAATTCATTATTCATATTTCGTTGTATTTGCATTAGAAATAGTGGAAATGCTTTCCTTTCTAGTAAGTATCCTTATTCATTTAAATAAACGTGATGTTTTTAATCTTTCGTATGTAGTAAAGTCCATGAATCATTAATTTTTAATACAGGATAAATGGAGAATTAAATATATTTTATTTTCCAGAACAATTTTTAAAAGTCTAAAAATCACTTGAATTCTAACTTACCTGCATCTTCAAAAAGTACTTTCAGGCAAAACTGAATCAGGCATATATATTTTCAGGAAAGAATCTAGAGAAATTTTACAGTATTCAAGCAGGCCACGTTGAACTTTTCATTGTTAAAACGCATATAAGTTACCAAATTTATAATAAACCTTAAGAAAAGCTCAACCAGAATATAAAACCATAAATCTACAATTTTTGAACCGTATTCCTTAGGCATACAGGACCATGACTTAGTTCTCTGCTTTAAATAAATTGTTGTTTAAACATTTATACAACTGGGAAACAACTGTTACTTTTTAGACTAAGGATTCAGTGCTTAAAATAGAATCGTAATAAATTAGCACCGTAAATCTTTTCTCTAACATTTTCACTAAAACGTACTATTGATGTAAAAAGTAATTTTCTTAGAAAATGAAAGTAACATTAGTGTTTCTTTCGTTACATCACGTGAAAATTTTATCTGAAAGTCTGCGATTTGAAATTTACAATCATTTAAATATTTATTCTCAAATGAATACAAAACAAATAATGGTTTGTTGTAGCAATCAATTATTCCGCTTAAATACAGCTTCTTATGATTTTTTGCTGTCATGGATATGGAAGTAAACCGGTAAATCTATTCAACCAACAAATATTTTATTAGCTTTACACTGTGTATATTTTTCTAAAATTATCGAGTATTTCTGTAGTGAAAATTTCACAAAATTCGTAGTTGGAAATTATATTAAGCAGCACTAAAACAAAAACTACTCTGTAAATGGTTATATCCCTAGTTCATTGCCTTTGAAACTTTAAAGATAATATATATGCAAAATTTCAAAGTAATATATTAGCAAGCTTATAAGACATCAAGTTTCACATATAACAATATCCATTTTTTTTAAGTTTCATTTTATTTGTCCTGTGAAAAAAATGTTTTCTGAATTGAAATCATGTTCAAAAGCAGA
Source organism: Argiope argentata (assembly GCA_026289955.1). NCBI lineage: Eukaryota > Metazoa > Arthropoda > Arachnida > Araneae > Araneidae > Argiope > Argiope argentata. The sequence continues at coordinate 912,825 of JAOUZG010038692.1, read as the reverse complement.
TGTGATTGCTAATACTTTCTAAACATGAGCTCAAAACTTATTCTAACCCCTTCCACTCCGAAAAATAATTAGATGCAAAATTATTCACCTAATACAAAGATTTGTTTATTGCTATGAGAAATAAATATACATAATACTTTTGAGTTGAATT
>JAOUZG010038692.1:878877-912664 GCA_026289955.1 Argiope argentata | reverse complement strand
TAAATAAAACGTCAAAATGATGGATAATCGTGAATGGTGAATCAAAGACACCATTGGAGTGCAAAGGGTTAAAGATACATAAAGATACATAAAAAATAACTAGAAGAAAAATTATTCACCTAATACAAATATTTGTTTATTTCTATGAGAAATAAATATACATATTACTTTTAAGTGGAATTTCTTTGAAAAATTAATCTATGTCTCTTAACCATTAAGTAGGCATTTTTGACGATGGAATTTGAAAAATAAATAAATAAAACGTCAAAATGATGGATAATCGTGAATGGTGAATCAAAGGCACCATTGGAGTGCAAAGGGTTAAAGATACATAAAAAATAATTAGAAGCAAAATTATTCACCTAATACAAAGATTTGTTTATTACTATGAGAAATAAATATACATAATTCTTTTAAGACGAATTTCTTTGAAAAATTAATCTACATTTCTTAATTCTTATATAGGCGTTTTTAACTACAAATTTAAAAAATAAATAAATAAAACGTCAAAATGATGCGCAATCTTCACTGGTGAGTCAGAGGCACCAACGGAGAGCAAAGAATTAATATACAGCTTGATTATAGTGCATAATGTAAAAAAAAACAATTTAGAGAGGCGTGTATTTGATAAAATGATGAAAAACATTCAACTTCCAATTTGTAATTCCGATTTTGTTTTTAGAAACAGTGTCGTTCTGGTGTATGAGAAGAAGTATCTAATACAATTCGTTTTGTTGTTATTCTAAAATTAAATATATTTGTAACATCTACTTTGTAAAGAATAAAATTATATTTCATTAATGACGTCTCCCAAGATTTAATAAGTGTTTTATAAAAAAATCCAAAATCCTGGTTTTTGTTTATCGTAGAATTAAAACAAACTCAAATTTCAAAGCCTAAATAAATGAATTTAAAAATAAAACAATTAAAAAAATTGTGAATTGTCTTGTGAAATTGTTTTTTAAACATAGACATACCATCGATTGTTTATTTTTTAAATGACTTATTTGATATGCCAATTAGCACTTTTAATAACCTACTTGCAGCCTTTTATTAGCTCGGCAACTCGAAATAGTTGCCTAGTCGGAAATCCGCCACTGAAATGTCTCGCGATGTCTTTGCTGTTCACTGCCTGTAAATCATGTCTCTACATAGCTTCGATTCTTCGCAGACTCCAGTCTATCTTAACGAGATATTTTGGAAGTGCGGGAACAAAAATGTAAATACACAAGAGGGTAGGCTGCTCTCAATAGAGAAGAGCCTGATTCATCACTTTAAAAAAAAAGAGACCCGGAGTTCGAACGTGAGTAAATACGGTTTTCATAACAGGGCGTAAATCATCTCGAGGCGTAATGCAGGAAGTGTTGGATCCTCCTCTCTTTTTCAATGTGGCGCTTTCCATTCGAAACGAGCTCTGTTCGAAGAAGTCTTTCAACACTCAAAGGAACTTATTTGTTTTGGTTGGGTATGATTCGTAGAATACAGAAAAAAAGTGTTCATTATAATAGAACCTTTTTTATAAAGCTGAAATCTTGGTGTGAAGTTATTTGGTTACCATTAAATTTTGTGACGTATTATTTTGTTATTTGAGAAGTCTCGAAAAATGTATTTTGCAAAAATACTAAAAGGGAAAGGAATGAAAGAAACCTTAAAGGTAAATATGAAAGTACAAACTAATGGTATACTTGGCATTGAAATCATGTTTGGCGAGAGTTTTTGAAATTTTCAATTTTTTTCCTTTGTTAAACGAAATAAAATGGACAGAGTATTCTATTTTATTCAAATTAATTAGAACATTTCTATTTAATTTGCATAAAATAGAAATATTCTCATTTTGTTAAGCTCTTGTCTTTTTTTAATGGTCTTGGGTTCTTAGAACCACCCATGATATTTAAGTGCGTGTTACACATTATGTAAAATTTAAAAAATAAAGGCTATTATATTATAAAAATTTAAATGCATTGTTTTAGACATATATGAAAAAATGTTTTCATAGGCTTAAAGAAATATCACGTAATTTTATTTTTATTTAGTTATTTTTTTTGTAAATACTATTTTTTTATTATTATCTTTACTTATAATAAAGATGTTGAGGTAGGTTGGGGGGGGGTCTATTCAGACAAGACCGTTTCACCTAGATCTCTCAAATTTGGCTCAGATATGTTTTGGAGATGGAACAGTTCCCTTCGTTGTGATTTTTAGAAATTAAAGTTAATTTTAAAAAAAATTAGCTAAATCTTGATGGGTTTTTTTCGCAGTAACATCCAATAGTATTCCATGAGAAAGTAATTTTTATTAAGTTCTTAAGTTTACAAAGGTATTTTTTGATGATATCTTTCATTGATCTAAAACTTATCATAATCTTAAATGTACGCCTCAACAAAATACTTGTTGTTGTAAATGAAACCGCTATCATTTTTATTGTTTCATCGAATATTTGATCACTATATTTTCTTCCGTTAAATAAATCTATCGTTTAATTCTGCTCAATATTTATATAATTTACAGAAGGATTAAAAAAAAGTGAAACTAAAACATATTTAGATATAGAAGATTGATGAACCTAAGGTAATAGTGTTATAATGTAATGGACATTGTTTCCATTCGATAAGTTCATAAACGCAATAAATAGAACGTTTGTAATACAATTAAAATAACACGACACTAACGTCTGACACTGATGGAAGCTTGGACATGAATGTTTACCTAAACGATTTAAAGAAAATTAAACATGACTAATAACTCTAGAGAACCAATTGTATTTGATATTGAGCTGTCAGGTATTATCATACGCTGCCAGGATGTGTTTGTTTATTTATTCAACGTTTGAAACCTCTATCTGCTGCTCTAATGCGGATGAATGTGCGTGTGGTAACGTGTGCCATCCAGAATTAGGATAGTTTTACCTATTTATTCAACTGCGTAAAGTTTCGTTTTCAAGATCTGTTCAAAATGAATTGCATAATTTTAATAACATTAAACATTATCAGATGTTTTGTTATGTTTATTTGTTTATTCAAAAATTTATCCTTGTGTTGAAGACAAATAAGATTGTTCAGGCTGGATCTCATAATTATTATCTCTAATTTCTATTGATGGAGGATGTGTATGAGGGTCTACGTGAGGTCAGAACTTAGGATTTTTGTACTCGTTGTTTTTTTATTCAAAAGATTAACATCTCGTAGGCTTGAAAACTGTTTGCAAGATGGGTTTCATAATTTGGTCTGGTGTTACAACGGTTTGAGAATATATAACCATGGAGATTTATGTGCAATCATTTGGGAACATGAATTTATAAACTTATTCGAAAATATTTGTTTTCATTATAAGTGAATCTGTTTAAAACTGTTCTCATAATATCTATCTGTAGTCAACATTAGTAGTGAATGTATATGATATTTCTTATCTCTTCTATTAGGATGGTAGTTTATTTATTTATAAGTCTCATTTTGAAGGTATGTAGATCTGTTTGGGAACAATAAAAGATATATCACATAATTTTGATTTGCAGTTCTTATTTGTAGGAGATATGGGGTACTGTTTGGTATTGGTGGATGAAAGGTGAAACGGTAATCCTTTCTATTTAGAAGTTTACCCTTTTTCTGGAAAACTGGTAAACTGGTTTGATCTGGGTGAATAAAATACATTAAACATATGTATTCTATGGGAATTTGGGGATATTAAATCATTTTGTGATGGAATTAAGTTTCGAACCAGTAACATTTCAGTCACAGTGCAGATAGAAAACCGCACACACTTACTCTCACACTGTTATGCATGAAACAAATATGATGAGTATGCGCTGGAACAATCTTCAGGCTTCCTTCCAAAAAAGGACTATTTTGTATAAAAACACAAAACTCAAGCAAGAAATCACAGACAAAGAGTACACAAGGCAACACTTTCTGTAATAAATAAATTCCAAGCAGTAAATCGTTATTAAACATTCATCACAACATAAGGCGTTTAAAGAAACATCGTTGCTTATCAAGTGAAATCTCTTTTGAAAGCTTTACTCAACTTTCCTGTTGATTCGATTACTGAAAGTGACCGTAGTCTATGCAGTTTTTCTTTTATAGCTGCCGTGGTGTAATATAGTATATTCTAGAACAACGCCGGAGCTTGTTCGAATTATGATACTGCGAAGATTCCAGCAATTTCAGAACAATTCGCTTTTTCCATGAAATTCGTCATCAAGAAGCCAAATGATCGGCAAGGCAGAATGCCATTGAATCATCAACTTTGTAACATCACTAGCGTAATCCACAAAACTTTCTTCTTTACTATCGATTTAAATGCAAAAGAAAGTATTTTTTTTCAAATTTGTAACAATATTCTTAATAGTTGACGTTATTTGCATTTATCTCAAAAGTGAAACTGAAAGTGAGTTGATCTAGAAAATTATCCGGAGATGAATTTACATTTCAAAATACAAAGGATGCTCTTTATTTGGAAATAAATTTTAACCTCTTTTGAGAATTCCTAGTTATTTAATGCACAGAAATGTAGGTTCTTTCGAAAGGCCTTCTACAAACTTTAAGGTTTAATTTAACGAAAAGTCAGAATTGAGGTGGATGCCACTACTTAAGAATTCTATCTCAGGTTCAAGTAAAGAAAATTGAGCGAGAATAAATGTTTAAATTTTAAAAAAATGCAAAATAAGTTATGTTTGTTAGAAATATAAAATGATTCCATGCTGAATTGTTTTCAAATAAATTCTATTATTTTAAAACATTTAATGATAAAAAAAACTTATTTGAAAACTTATTGAATTGCAAATATCCAAAGACATTGAAGGAAATCTTAAATACTTTGAAACAGTTCTGTTCATTGTTTAATATGGTTTAGATTGGATATTACAAAAAGTTGTTTAACGGTTTGTAAGAATAAATTAAGAATATTAAAATAGCTTGCTTTTGCTATAAAATGTAGTTCAGAAAATAACAAGAGAGACAGAAAACTCTACAGGAGCTTCTATATCAATGAATTAAATAAAAAAGCACCATTCAACATTTATTTAATGGAGTACAAATTTAAATTACATATAGCTCATTTGCATAAATAGGTTTCAGGTTCACATTGAATTTCAAGTAAAATGTTAATTTTAAATATTTCTAGTTGTTGATATTGCTTTATATTTGCCATTACCATACCATCTTGTTTTGTACAATTTATTGTTACATATAAAGAACAATTCATAGTCACAAGATATGGAATTCTGTTTGGCGCTCCATTTATAATGTTGTAACTCATGAAATTAAGATATCCATCTATTGTTCTTGTTGTTTCTTATGGCACTTGCCATGGACAAACTCGCTGAGGTAGTCAGCGATTTAAGCCTAATGAGCGCCTCTTGTTTGTAGTAGTGTCAACTAGGATCAACAGTACGACTTTTGCTACTCATCACATTCGCTTGCACGGCCCTTTTTTACAGGGGGTACATTCACACACCTTAAAGATAGAATACAAAAGAACAACCATGCACGAACGGACTTGAGCCAGGGACGCTTAATTCATGGAAAGACGCGTTACCCCTATGCCAAGACGCCGGCGTTCATCTATTGTAAATTGAACTTCCAACAAATCAGTGACGATTTGTCCCTTAGAAAAGATCATTATAGTTGTTATAAGTGAAACTCTAAAAATTATATAAAAATTTGTTACTGTTGTTTCCTTTTATGTATATGTTTCCTTATTATTCATATTAAAAGTTCTATTAACAATGAATATGAGAAAAAATTATTAAAGAAAGAATATACAAAATAGATCCGTAATTTGGTGATGTGGAAATCAAAATGACTTATTAACCAGTTTCAGTGGATACTAAATTTTTTAGAAAGAGGTAGAAATGAAAATTTTATTAAATTTAGTGATGATTATACTGCTGTTAATGTAGACCTGATTTATTGTTCAAACAAGGGAGGCCTTTTCTCTCTCTACCATCCTAATTCGTCTTTAATCATTTCATTAATTTTTTTGCATTTTCTCGTTAGATATTATTGGTTTTGCTTCCGCTTTTATATTACTCCAATAAAGTTATAGGCTTTTATATAACTATTTTCCTTTATGAAAAATATTTCATCGAAAAATAAGATATCTTTCTAAAATACAGTTCAGAATTTGGAGTCATTCAGACGTAAACCTTTTTTCTGAAGAATCGTATTTTAGTAGTCTTCTCTTCCAATAATATTTTTTCAGCATTGCTTGTTTTTGAATACACTAGAGGCCATTGCATTAAATCTGTTACACTTTTTAACCCCTTAACCGGTTTGCCCGTACGCCGTACGTGCATCGATTTACCAAATTTCAATAGTTGTAAACAAAAAATAAATCATTCATTACAATTTTAATTCAATAGTAAAATGACTTCCAATACGTAGATAAGCCAAGTATTCCATGGATTTCAATTTGAATTAAAATAAGAAAATATTCCCAACATAGAAGGTGTCATCTTATTAGATAGTAAGGAAAATAAACCGGTTAAGGGGTTAAATGGAATATATTTTTTCTTACACTTTTAATCCACTAATTAAAATAAAATTTAGAGATCTCCTCTTCGCTTCATATTTCATTTGCTTTGGGACATTTATCATCTATCTTTAAAATATGTAAAATCTTTATAGACATTCTGTATTTATAAGTAACAAATCACAAAATTACTAAGAAATCCCTCTAAAGTTAACTTAATGCAACGAAAATGACTTTTATTTTTAAACAATTCGAAAACTTTACAAACGCAATTTTAAAATAATTATCCATTTAGTCCTATGGAAATTAAGGCAAAAATAGTCAATTATTAGATTAAGAATTTAGCAAAACATTTCTGATACTGTATTTACCAAGAAACTTAATTTAACATGATTAAAATGATGGCTCAGCTAAATGATTGGTCCTCTCATCGCCACCTGCGCTCTACTTAAAATCCAATTTATTTCATTGGCTATCAAACTTTAAATAAAATTTCTTTCTAGAAAAGCTTAATTGTTCATTAAATAAGAAGTGGTATTATGCATCATCGGAAAATGAACGATTGCTTTAATTTTCCGAGAATTATATTTTCTTCATCGACAAATCATGTTATTTAATTAATGATTTATTGATGTTATTATCACAAAGTAAATTATTTTAAAACGTTTCTTTCAAAAACTTTTAATTTCATCTAAGATAGAATAGCTTTGTTTATATGGTTTATAAATTTCTTGGTAAAGAAATATTTTTAAGCTTCATAACATATTAATTATACAAAAAAGTTCAAATGTTTATTTTTCAATGTCCTTCATCTTAAAGATTTCGGGTTTAATTTTATTTGTTAACTTGACACTAAACAAAGGAGAGCCCAAAAATAATTTAATAAAGATTATTGAGAATATTAATAAAGATTTATAAATTTAGTCCAAAACTTGCATGAAATCCAAATAAACAACGATACTCGATTTTATTGCCGTACAATTAAAATAAGTATTTTATTATACTTCAGTATATATTTTTACATTTTAGCTTATCGGATTCGGATTGAATGGACTTTACGTTAGGACAGCACAAACAAATTTATTTACAGCTATTTACAAGTATTTACAGGATGACCCAATAAAGTAAAACTTCAGATAAAAACAATTCAGCAGTCAACAGTCACTTACAGCGTAAAACCAAGCCTTACACATAATAAAAACAGACTGCAAAACAGCTGTCGTGTAGCACAGTAAACAGTAAATCACAGCGAGTTCAATTATACAACGTTAACAGCAAACGTAAACACAGCTCACTGATAACAAACAAGAAAAGTAATCCGTTAGTCCAGCGAGACGCTTCTCTTCCGAGAGGAAACTCTGCCAAAACTACAGCAACCCGTTCCTTATATAGCCGAACGAGCGCGCTCCCAAAAGCACGCGGGGCTTCGTGAACGGTCCGGAGGCTACCCGACTATTCCTTTTGCCAAACCAACCTAGCTGGAGAGAAATTACTCATCAAATATCGCACCCTCGCGGTGCTCGTCCACTCCTAATAATATTTTAAAGTGATCTTATAAGTATACCTATAAATAGTATCATACAACTCAAACAGATGAACGAATTGCAGCTAAATTTGGTTTATGGGACTATGCACAAGATGTGCTTATAGAATTTCGAATTTTATATATAATAGTTCCAAAATTTCCACCAGAAGTCCTTTTTCGAAAAAACATTAAATTTAACACAATAACCCACCAAAATGGAATCTACATGAATATACATTAAATATTAATATTGTGGGATAAGAATTATGAGTGTTAAATTGTCTAGGAAAAGATGCTGAGATTTCCATGCTTGAAAAAAACGTTTATATGGGAAGATTAGTTATAACCACCCTGTATTTAACATCAATTTTTTTTATATTAAACTTACTCAGAATTGCCTCTGGCAAATTAAATCAATTTCAAATTTAAAGACAAAATTTTTATCAATCATTACGTTTTCTTTATTGAATAAGTAAATGTATCCTTGTAGTATTTCTGACTTCCATCGAGTTAACTTGAAAATATTAAAATGATGGAAGTAGACATGAAACTAAAAATTCCGACATCTTTTATTTCCGCCTTTTTTTATCGTTGTCATTCACAGAAACAAAAAAAATAATAATAATAGTATGTTTAAGATCGACAATAAATTAAAAGAGGATATCTACGACAGCAAATTTCAAGGCGGGAACATTATTATTATTTGTCATTTGTCTTAATTTACGTCATTAAGTAGTTTATAACAGTTTGAAAAAGCAATACTGATTAAAGCAGGTCAACTTTTTAAAAACGCATCTGCTTTTCAAAGAGGCAGACATAATGATAATGTAATAGCTTTAAAATACAGGTAAAAAAAATTTATACCATTAAAAAATGTTGATGAATATTGTCATTTATACTTTATTCATTGCCTATGCTATTTCAAGCTTCAGTTATTCGTTGCCTTCAATTATTCAAAAAACCCTAACGGAAACATCATGATTTCGCATTATAATCCATGTGTAAAAATTTTAAAATAAAGATAATATTGAAGCCTTTAAAGGAATTATATTGAAATTGATCAAAAAATAATAATACATATTTAATTCTGGTTGTGATAGTTAGAAATTTCCTTTCCAAGTTACCGAATGCCTTGATAAAACTATTACCTTCGATATGAAAGTACATTTCACCTCACTAGTCAAATTTAAATATGTATGCAGTATATTTTGATTCATTTTCATTTGTTAAAATAGTTTCTTTCATCGTTAACAAACGTTAAATATTTGAATTTCCTTACAGGCTAAAAAATTGTTTCATCTTTAAACCAACATTTATTATTTATTCTTCATAATAACTAAAAAGAATAACATAAAAGAAATGTGTAAAATATACTAATGAACGTTCTTATTCCAAAAGTTGATGGGAATAATGTGATGCGTATTTTTTTCAAAGAATAATGTCTTGATTAAACAAATGTGAAAAAAAAAATTCTTGAATTTCACTAAACAAATTTGCTTAGGTTTTAATAGTTAGTGAATTAAATTTTATGCTGAACTAATTGGTTTTAAGTTAATATTTTAAATGGAAAACATGAAAAAAAAAAGATTTATTGCGAAGATATTAAATACTTGAATTAAAGCATGACTGTAATCGATTTATATAAATAGTAATAATATAATATATCTAATTTTTTATAAATCATATAAATTTAACACAATTTTGATCTCTCAATATTGTGGAAAAGAGAAACAATAGCAATTTTGCTTCAAAATGCTAACCCTTTTTAGTTTAAAAGTGGTGTTCTCTTTTTGAAAAGTATAGAAAGGTATAGATTTTTTTTAGTATTTATAACTTTGTTTATTTACTATCATTTCTTTTTTCTTTTAATTATATCTTTCCTAGAGTCTCTACTTTTTACTAGCAACAGAATCATTCTATGAAGAAAATTAGTTCTCAGAGTATTCAACGCTTGCGCATTATAAAATCAGCTTAACATCGTATTATTTTATTTATCGCATTTGATTATTAGTTGAATTTCATTGGAATTTTCAATGAGATTTTATTTTAATTAAATTTCTCAGTATCATGATTTCTAAAGTATTCGGACACCGAATTATGATTGACATTTAAGTCCTTTATTTTAATATCCGTGTGCATTTTCAGTTTATTTGGTGTATGAACTATCTTAACAGACGTCATACTGTCATTAAAATCGTTCAAATAATCTTTCAAACACCACATAAGATCCAAAAAATATATATATTTCTTGCTTAACTTTCAACAGCGGGAGAAAAATCATGCGTGAAAACATTTCGTGAAAGAATCGAAACTGTTTCATTTTGTTACAACAATAAAAACCACTTTGAAAAATAATAAAAAATGATGCACTAAAAATTCAGAAAAAAATACACAATTAAAAAATTGTTAATCTTTTTTTTTTATTTTAAAAAGTGCAAAAAATTATTTTTGTGTGATAGTATTTTTGGAAGTTATTGTATAAAAAGTAATGCCGCATAGTTTGCTAATGAAAAAAAAAAAAACAAATTCATTCCAAGAATTCTTGTCTTCAAAAACTTATCTTATGCCAAATCTGGTAGTTTAAGTTAAACAAAGTCCAAACGTACGTTAAACGGTCCAAACAAAACCGTTACAAGAAAACGCCAACAGAACGCAGATGCAGATACATGCATTATGATTTAGAATTGAGTGAAATTTACAGAAATAATATTGTCACCCATTAAAAAAAATGTAAGTTTATGGTGAATATAGATATTATAGAACCTACTGGTTTGTTAAGTAAAAATAAATATCAGGATTTCCTATTTTTAATTTATTGGGCTGCATAATGGGCATCAGTTTTTATTATACTATTTTTTATATTACATTATTAATATATTTCATCTTATATTTCATTACCTTGTTGTTGTAAATTATCACGCTGTATTTACAAAAAGAAGTAGATTCACAATTTCTTAATTTTGGTACAAAAATGTATAGACACAAAAGTAGAAAGAGTTGTTTTTATATCAATAATAAACTTAAACTTAATGACAAAACGACAAAAGTGCTTAAAAATGATAAATTACTTTAATTAATTTATTAAGAAATCATTTTGAAGTTATATGAAATCTATAAATTGGTACAGGAATCGGTATTTGAAGCTTTGAGATAATTTTACTTTTGAATAAATTTACAGATAGATGTATCTACTTTTGTTTACGGTTTCAAAGAGAAAAAACGGTACTTACGTATTAAACCGTCGATCATTTTCACCAAATCAAAAATCCTTCGCCAATAGATTGCTTACGCGCTAAAATTTAAAACCATTTTCATTTAAAAGCATTTAAGAATTTTTGCTGACCACCAAAAGGAAATTTGGTGGGTTTGGCGCGTTGTTGGCAGATCGATGGTCTAGTACATAAGTACCAAAAAAAATATTTAGTAGTATTCAATTTAATTTTGTATTACTAGTTAATATGGAAATGTTCTTCCTTTTCCTGAAGAAATACTATGTTTTTCTATGGTAAATATTAAATATTACATTTTTTTATATTTTCATCTTTGTCAAATACTATATTCTTCCATTCTGAAGAAAAATGATGATATCCAATTAAATAATTTAAGCAAACAAAAACTTAAAATAATTTTTTAATAGTTATGCATAGAGAATAATTCAGTATTGGTTCTTTAAGTATATAATATTTAAAAAATTAAAGCCGAAAAACATGTGACAGCTTTTAAAAAGTTATTTTCTCGAGAACAAAAATACAGTAGCAGGTTATTTAACTAATAAACATGATTATGCAATTTTTTAAAAAATCTGGTAAAATAAGTTTTCTTTTAATATAAAATATAAAAAACCCTCATTAAGAGTACTTTTTTTCTTAGTTTCACAAAATATTTTTCATTTAGGGGAGAAATTTAGATATTTATATAAAAATGAAAAAAAAAATATTTTTTTCATTAAATTTTTTATAAAACAGATTATCTTGTTTTATTTTCAGGTTTTGCATGGTATTTTTCTGTCTGGTGCTAAGCGTATTTTCTACCATAGAAGAATTTGAAGAACTTGCTAGTGCTATTTTATTACGAATGGTAAGTGCATATAATACTTTAAATTATTTCTTTTAAATTTTTTATGAAAACTGGTACTTTTATGATAAAAAATTATGTATTTTTTTGAATATGAAATACATTTCTACTTTCTCGTATATTTACGATTGAGAAAGTATAATAGTTATCAAAATATTTGAATTCGATTTTTGGTACTTTTCCGTTAGCCGGGCCCAAACGGAAAATCGCCAAAGAAATTTGGCGAAATTCTACATTATTTGGCGGATTTTTTGCTTCAAAATCGTTTTAAGAAATTTGGCTTAGTTCTACATCATTTGGCGATTTTTTTTTGTGCCCGGTTAACTGAAAACTATCAGATTTTTTTAAACTTTTCTTAAATTGGAAACCATCCATCTATCTGTCTGTCTGTGGCAAAGAAAACTCAAAATTGATTTGATCTAAAAATATGAAATTTGGTATACTGTCTTTGACTGATTTTGCAGATTTCTGTCAAATTGTGAGTAAAATTCTTTCGGAAAGAATCGGTCTATCCGAATATAAGTCAGCATGATAATCACAAAATGGAAGAAACTGGATTGATAAAACGCGGTACACAGATGTAGCATTTATAGTGCAGACACCCATCAAATTTTGAACCACATCTTACGACGCGTTGACTATCTATCGGCCCATAGTTCTAAAGCTTATAATCTCGGTGATTCAAAAATGAGCGAGTTAAATATATCAAATTTGATATGGAACTTTAGCTTAAATTTTGGATTCTAATCGGTTTTATGCGAGAGAAAAAAGTGTCTAAAACACAAGTATGATTTTCGATCTTTTATAACCACATGTCAGGGTTTAATCTCCAAATAATTCTCCGAGAATGACAAAAGAGATAGATAGAAAAATGCTAAATTCACTTCAAATGTTAATATTTCGTAATTATTTTTCTCCAATGCTATGCAAGTTGTTCTCTAGATAACAACTTTAGTCTTTTTGGGTGACTACAACCACTGATTAAATTTCAAAATGTCCACATTATTTTTTATTGCTATATACTGTTACAAAAAAATTATTACCGAGTTTGCTTTATAATGTGCGTGTATGATATGATGACACAATCAGCAGGCCTCAGTAGAAAACAACATTGACGTTTATTTACACACGAAAACACTAACACAAAGACGACAAATATATGCAACTGAGACAAAACTCAGCACAGAAAGCAGCAGCACACTACAGCAGACAATATCCCACAAATAATAATCGACCACAGCACTCAGATAGAATCCATGAGAGAGAAACGTCGGAGTTTCTCTCTACATTCTCTCCAGGCAGCTGAAGTTATCACTGTCTCCTCGCTTTAACTGCCGACGTATTACCCCACGACTGGCTTCTCCACACACTATACATCAATGTTTTCTCAGTGGACAACAGGAGTTGGTACACAGCAATTCAGCACTCGCTCGAATTACGCACAACGCTGGTTCTCCGCCGTTACTTCACTATCCTATCGAAGACTCGTTACTTGTGTTTTACTCCAACTCCCTTTCCAGGTCAATTTAATTCACACATTCCAGCAACTTGAATCTGCCGATCTTTTATAGCTCCCAGGAGACGGTCAGAGATCCTTCTAGGTCAATCAGAGCGCATCTCGGTTTCTTTTGGACGGATCATAAAAATTCTTGAAGTTTCCAGCATAATCCATTTGTCAACAAAGTCAATAATTCGCCAAATGATTGCCAAGCCCTGACATAATTAACTTGGGACCCGTTCAGTATTCAACAGTGCTGATCGTAAAACGATCTATCTTGCAATGATACTATTCGGGCTGGGATGCAAAGTTACAGGTTTGTATTAATACGATTAACACAAGGGGGCCGATTTCTGTTAATTTTAATTTGGTTTTGGAATGCGACACGATTGCATTACTGTCATGAAAATTTTAGAATGCATTAAACATTCACATAATTTTTGTTACAATGACAGTTTAAATTATCTTGAAACTCAAATTCTTACAGGCAATGCTCGTATCAGAATTAGAATTGACAGAGACTGGAGAGTCAGTAATTAAAACTCTTGCCATGGAAGTTTATCTAAAATTATCTTATTAAATTAAATATCCATTTTGAGACATTTATCAAATGCACACTTCACTTGTTCAGTGTTTCAGAAAAGATGAATTTTTGTTATCGATTCTTTTCCTCTTCCTGATGTTCGAGAATTTTAAAATTGTCAACTTTTATTATTCCTAATAATAGCATACATTTTTGTATTTTCAAAACTTATTTATCATCATGTATGCAATATGCTATACTAGTATCATAATAGAAACTAATTTTCTAAAGAGTTCACATATATATTGTTGCTAAGACTCAATTAAAGACACGGGTATTTAGAAACAATTGCGTTTATTAACACCAAGCAACTTGCTGGAGAACAGAATAAAGAATTGAGAAGAACTCAGCTTTTATACATCCGAAGAACATTCGAGAATAATCACGTTCGAATGGTAAAGAATGTTCTAGAATCATCCCGATTTTAGAGAAATAATAGGAGCAATTTTAAATTAAAATTCCTGTGTTTGGATAAAATGCGCTGGCCGGGAATCGAACCAGGGACGAAACGATTTGCAGTCCAATGCTCTGCCAATCGAGCCATGACAGACTTGCTTTTTGCGGCAATATTATTTTGTTTGAAATATTTGTTTGAAAAACAAATATTTCAAAATTCTATATTTATAATCATAAAGAACAAATAAAGAATTAAAACGTAGAGAGTATTTAAAATAAATAATATAACTTTGTTTATATAAATAAGAGTATACTTTTTAGATTTTTAAAAAATTTATCCTTTATTTCAATTTATCTGCGCATCTAATGTTCATCTAAAATATTTAAAAAATTGCAATTAATTTTTGGATTTAAATTCATTGCCATTTTAGGTTAATTACAATTTTAAATATTAAAATTTTAAAATATCGATACACGAGTCCAATACGCAAAATAAACTAATACCATTTAAAAGAATTTTTTACACTTACAAACAACTAAACATATAATCCCTTTTAAAGCACATCAAGTGAGTTTATCATCTTCATAAAATTTACTTTTCCACAGAACAAAAATGTTTATAAAACATGCCACGTTTTTCCCATCTTGAATATTTCCTTCCATTTTATCGTATTCACGAAAGTTATTTCCTTACCCGAAACAAGTTTAAACTCAAACGAAGTTTGCAAAATTTAACAAAATCAGTATATTCAACATTTTCCTCGCTTATTTAATTTATTTTTTGTTTATTATCTTGCTTACCCCATTATCGTAATCATCCACCCATTTCATGTAACTTCGAAAAAAATATGCCCTAGAAATGGTTTTCGTAGAATCTAGAAAAATTCTTGCTGCTTAAGATAGAATGTAAAGCACGTAATGCATAGTCCAAAGAAGTCTAAAAAAATTTCGTAGTTTTTAATGACTTTTCCTGCTTGTATTTCCGAAGTTTTTTTTAGATTGTGCAAAATAGGTTTAGGAGAATAATTAGAAAATTTTAGTAGCCTTCAGAAAATAATTAATTGACCTGTTTACTAGGTTTTCCAGTTCGAAACAAATTCTTGAAAATAGCTAAAAGACAGAATTTAAGCTTTGAATTCCCCTTCCCAACAATTTTTTTTTAAATATCTTTAGAAATAATGTGCAAGGACTGCATTGCATTCCTCAGAAAAAAATATTTTTAAAAATAAATTCTCACTTCCTTTCTGAATAAAGAAAATATAATATTTTTTCGAAAAACTACTTTTATTCAAAATGTCTTTTTTTAGGAAAGAGTACGAGTGAAAAAAATCCGAAAGAAAAAAAATTAATTTTTTTCGTAGTAAGGAAAAAAAATCTTTTTGAAATTCTAAGGAATAAAAAATAGAATTAAAATAAATTTCCTTCTTTATTCAGTTAGTGGATCTGTTAAATTTAATATAGATAAAATTTAGAGTATTTCTTTTTGAAATACGATATACAATTTTCTTTCCATATATTTATTTGAAAAATATCTTAAACACTTTAATTTTTTATAGTTCATTAAATGTCTTATTTCGAAAATTTCCAAATGAACGTCAAAATGAGTTACAGGCATGTAGATAAATATGTGAAGAAAAAAAAATTGAGATTTCATAAAGAAGCCAATGAATGGTGAAGATGTATTTTCTTTTTAAATAATCTAGAACAAAGATTGCTCTTTATAAAAACTTATATCTTAAAATCCTAAAATATTTTTATTTTATCAGGAAAAATTAACAAATTCATATAAGAAAACCTTGATAAACAATAATGTATCTTCTAACTTTTTTTTAAAATTAACATATATTTTTTTATAAATTTGAAACTATAAAATAATATGTATTACATTATTTACTGAAAATTATATATTTAGAAATACCAGATGTTTTGCATTTACAAATAATCTAGCTGTACTTTTAATAAAATATTTATCCCTCTTGTATTAAAAGCCAATTCAAACCAAATCAGAGAGATTGAATCGCAAGATAAGCTTATAGACTGATTCCCCCCTCTTTCACCAACTGCCTCACAGAAGCGATAATACATTCAATGATATGAAGGTGAGAAGCAGAGGCAAGGGATATTCATATTTTGGCCTTTTATATGGTCCTTATTATGTCCTTTGGTCCTTTTTATATGATCTCTTATCTAGTCCTTAGCCTAGATAAGAGAATTTGAACATTCCTAGGATTTGGTCACTGTACCTGTAAATATTGGATTGTGCTCTTGCAGCCTCTGAGGATCCAAATTTGGGAATTATCACTCTTCCAAGGTGAGATCAAAAGGTTTGTTAATAGCAAGAAGTTCAGATCCAAAACTAAGCTACTGTCTGGAAACCTAAAGCAATACCTCAATTAAACTTGACTTGTTTTTAAAAATATTCCACTTCCGATTCTCCCTGACTCACTTTTGCTGCCATCAGTGCTGTCCGTCCGAGGGGGGCACCTCGAAATGAGGAGGAAATGCTTCCGGCATGGTGGTTTATTCTGTCCACCCTGGAGGTACACTAATAGGTGGAGGCTAATTCCATCGATGACGATACGTACTTCCTTGGGGAAGGGTTAAATTGTGGCCGTTGATGGCTATTAGGACTCGATCACAGTTGCTGTTGCGGCGATCTGGTCATTCAGTTTTTTGTTTTAAATCCGTGTGCCTTCGTAGTGGGTTCGGAGAGTCAGGTATGACTTGCATCAGTGTAGATTTTGAAGGCATAATCGAGAATATCGAGAGCCATCTTTCTCAACAACTCAATTCTCGTCTTTTTACTAAAAACAAAATTATTCAACAAGTAGTTGGTGTCATTTGAATAAAGAAAATCTTCATCCGTATTCGCTAAACCCTGTTTCCACATCAGGCCAAGAGAAGTGTCTTTATCCAGCCTATGATTTATAGTTTAGTTCAGTTAGAAATTTGCGGTCCTGTAATGAGATGTAAAACTTTTAAGCTTGGCCAAGTATTTTACAGCATTTGCCTCTCTCCGCAGAGTTGATAGCTGTAGGTCAGCTTCGTGAAACACAATTTCATTTGGCCAATATTATCTGAGACCTGATTGAAGTGTTTGCTTCAATTAATTTCTGCAGCCAGAGTAAACTCCAAGAAAGTAGGTTCCTTGGTATGCTCAAGAATCTGTTCCAATAGAAAAGATTTTGGTTGACAGTTGAAAAATTGACAATTAACTGTAAATAAGCAGCTTAAAGATTTGGTGGTGTAGAAATAAAATTTGTGCTCCTCTTCAAAATACTGTATCGTCACCTTTGATGGAATTTTCCAAATGGATAAAATCTATATCATGGTTCCAAGTAACATCATCTGCAAAAAGTCCAATTTGTCAAGGGGAAGCAACCTTTTCCATCCAAGTCATAAATAGTGAAAAGAGTCTGGGGTTTAAAACGGATTCCTAAAGGAATGTCCTGATTTTATATATATATATATATATATATATATATATATATATATATATATATATATACTGTTACAAACCTGCAATTTTCATTTGTGTCGTCGTAAGAAAGACCACTTTACCTTCAGCCCTCTTTCGTGCTGAGTGGGTGATATCAGAGATAAGTGACAAACTTGGCAACCATTTGGCGCTTTGGTGACGAATTTGGCTACAAAATGGATATTGCTGGAAATATTGAGAATTTTAATGATCCGTCCAATACAAAATGAGCGCGTCTTGATTGGCCCGCATCTTGGGACCGCCTTCTGAGAGCTATAAAAGGTCGGCAGGCTCAAGCTGCAGTCTGAATTGACTTGAAGCGGAGTGAAGTGGAAGACAAGTAACGAGTCTTCCAACGAGCGAAGCAACAGCAGAGTTCCAGCAATGAGTGGAACACAAATGATTGTGAAACTGCTGTGTGATGAACTGTTTAAAGTAGCTAGAGCATGTGGTAAGGAGTCTACAGAAAAGTGAGGAGACAGTGGGAACTTCAACCGTTTGGAATGACCGTAGAGCAAAGTTCCGAGGATCCCTTCTACAGAATTCTTTCTGACTGCTTTGTGTGCTGTGGTAAATTTTTACTTGTGAACTATTATCTGCTATAGTGTGCTTTTCTGTGATCCTCTCGGAAGTGAATATTTGTCATTTATCTATTCGTCGACTGTATGTCAGTATCTTTGTGTCAAATAAAGGCCGTTGTTGCTTTTTACTGAGACCTGCTGATTGTCTTCACACCATACACCCACTATAAACGGTTCTGGTGATCTGTAACAATACATATAATATACATGCATAATAATACACATATAATATAAATTTATTATAATATATAGCAGTTTATGATAAATAGATAGATAAAGTTTTGTATATATTTTCGGTTTCTCGTATTATGATCTTTCAGAAATAGATTGTCACTGGAGTTTCGTTTGAAAATGAAAATATTCATTTTTCTTTATTTTTCACATTCTTCTTTTTATTTATATTTTATAAAATTGAGAAGTAAAATTTTTAATTAATATTTGTGAACAATAATTCATCCATTTGTTATTATTTAAAATGATATTTTTTGTATTTTTTAAAATAGAAGAATTTTAGAAATTTGAAGGGGTTATTTGTTTTCGATTTCTTAAGAAATATTTTAAAATGGATTCTTATTATCGTCCAATATTCATAAAAGAAATAATAATTTAAGAAGAATGTGGAGCTCCTGCAATCGTTGCATAAAAATGTATAACAGTGCTACTTCAATTTGAATACGGTGCAAAACAAATTAATGCTAATGAGGCAAGCAAAAAGTTACCTAATTGCATGTCCAAACATTTCGAAAACATAGTTAACCACGCAAATTAGAAATCAATATAATTAAATCGGCTTTGTTAACATAGTACGCAGTTCCCATTTAGTTTGAATATTCTTTGTGCATATTAAAGGGGGAAAGATTTCGAAGAAATATTGTAGAGTAAAAAAATATGTAGTTATTTGTTATATTTACTATATGATTATTACGTGATGCGTATCCAATCCATCTATGTTCGACAATTTTTTAAAATTTAGAATGTAATGCTTCTAAAATGCTCCTTGATTTAAAAAATATTTAAATTAAAAAATATTAAATTTATGAAGTTAAATATTTAATTTATCCTTAATTTATAAAAGTAATTAAATTTAATATTTTTCATACTTTAGCAAAATAAAAATTTTATTTAAATAAATGTCATCAATCAGGTAATATTCTAGGCATATAAATTTTCAATATTGCTACATTGAAATTAAATTACTACATTTATATGAAATCAGGCCTGACTTCGCCTAGTCAGGGAACGGGATAAAAACATCTTTGGGACCCTCATCTGTATTACTTTTTTTTGTCTTTGAAAAGCAACGTTAAAAAGTTCATTAAAGGAGGAAACATAAAATAAACTTTCTATTCGATTTGTGGGGGGGGGGGGGCTCTCATGTGTGTGTTTGGGGCAACTGCCCCGTTATCTCTGCGTTAGTCAGGCTCTGTATAAAGTCGAACACATTTTAGTAAGCTGTAATATTCAAATCATGTTTGTACTTTTCAGAAATGCAAGGATAATTATTTTGTTGTTTCAATGTTATCAGATATATTCTAATTAATTTTAAAAATTTAAATCTAGTTTAGATTATTAAAACAGCCAAATATCTTAGTTATTTTTTTAAATTTATACAGAATTATTGTGTATATCATCTAGCAAAAGGAAGCCTTGTAGTTTAAATTTTGATATAAGAAACCCGATGCAGTATTATTCAATTTTCCGGTCTTATAATAGCTAAATTTGCATATAAAGTCAAATGTTCTCATTTCAATGCCGCATGGAAGTACCAAGAATAAATTGTATTCTCAGATAGCATTCTTACTATTTGACCACAGTTTAAAACATTATGTATTCTAAAAAGCTTTAAAAAATGAGTAGCAATAACAAGTAGCAATTTATTATGTCAAAACATGATGAGTAGCAATTTATTATGTCAAAACATGATGTTGTTTTGGGCATGAGGTTTGAGACCTCAATAAATTCCGTAGGCAAAAAAAATTAATATCTGCACGAGCATCTCAAAAAAATCAACTTCTAATAACGTGTTGCCATTGCATTTACAAAAGCTCTAATTTTAAAAAGAAGTTAATTACTATCTTAAATAAAACCTAGAAAAATTCATTTTAAGCTTGTGATTATATGAAATGAAATCAATAGGAAATGGGATATTTTTTTAAGCAATAAATGCGAGACAAAGTTTTTTGGATCGTTTGCAGTGACTCATTGACTAAAGTGACTCATTCAATGAAACAATTGAAATGAATAAAAATGTAATTTAAGTTGCGCGAGCACGTGGTGCCTGGCCGTTTAAGAAATGATGCTCTGTCATGATACATTAAAATGAAATCTATTATCCATATTTCATTTTTTTTGTATTCTTTATTTAATTAAATACTTTGAGTACCATTTTTGCTTACAAATATTAATTGTGTTATTCTTGACCGTCACAAGTATCTTCTGATGTAAAAAAATTCTTAATAGATGGGAATATCTATTAAATTTGAAAAAAAAGCATAAAAAGCATGAAAGAAATGATAAAATAAATATTTCTTTGTCATTTTTTACTTAATAAAAAATGGTCATCGTTATTATTATTGTCATAAGTTTTCATTATCATTTCAATATAATTTACGACACTAGCCTTGCGTGAAGTAAATAAATGTCCCTTTTCTTTGTTAATGTTATTGTTGAAAGCATTACAAGCTCTAATAGCGTAATTCTTTAAATAGAAATGTCACATAATTTAATCTTGTTTCTGAAGCAATAAAATGTATTTTATTGCTCGCAATTTAGTTACTCTAGCCGTCGAGGATTTTATCACAGTCGTTAGTTTAGTTAAGGATAAACAAAAGGGCTTTACTCACAATAAACGGCTAATATTTCAGCTAAGCAGAAAATGTATTTAATCTAATAACTTTCACTTTTTATGCCATGGGCAAATAAAATAATATACATTTCTTGAGTGGATTAATTGAGGCTTTCAAAGAAAATATTAAATATTTTAGTACAGCATGTATTAAATGAACAATCTTAGGATTTCAGATAAATTATTTTTTATTATACTGCCTTATTTATGCTCCTATAATATTTCAACAACAAATTAATAAAATTATCTTTATGAAATGATTTCGGATATTCTTCTAGTTTATCATAAGTGAAAGTTGTAAAAATAGATTATTATAATAAAAAACGCAATTTGCTTAAATTTTTGAATTTTGACGATTGTAAAAACCGATTTTGAAAATATAAGTGTTTGTCATCGTATACGAATGACTCAAACCCTTAAAGGATTCGATAAGTGGAATTTGGTCGGTGGTTTTAGGTAAAATTTTACTATCGATGACAGCAGAAAAAATATATTTTGAAAATATAAGTGGTTGTCATCGTATACGAATGACCCAAAATCGTGAATAATTAGGTAAGCGGAATTTGGTTGGAGGTACCAATTTTCTTATCAAATTTGCAATTTTTGATGAATTTTTTCGAATTTTGTTAATCGAATCCATCAACGTAATATATTTGTTCCATAATAGTTTATTTGAATATAAAAAGTTAGAAAGACAACAAGAGAAAGTATCGAAATTTTACGTTTGTGTTTATTATCAAATATATAAATATGTTTGTGTTTATTATCAAATATATAAATAGGTCTGTGTTTATTATCAAATATATTAATAGGTTTGTGTTTATTATCAAATATATTAATAGGTTTGTGTTTATTATCAAATATATTAATAGGTTTGTGTTTATTATCAAATATATTAATATGTTTGTGTTTATTATCAAATATATTAATATATCCGCTTTATATATTGGATCAAAATCTGCATATTATTAGCTGTCTGCTTATTCTTGCGTATGTGAATGTGATAACTCAGGAATATAACTAGTTTCATAAATGAAAATTGGCGTATGGTCTTAATACTAAAGTTTCCAAATAGGTTTAAACTTTGAACACAGTAGCTTAATGACAAATTATAATCCAAAAATGCATATTTGCCATCATATGCATTTGGGATCATATGCTTGCCAAAATGCATTTATTGCACTATATTACGAAGTAAAATGCAAAAAAAATCTTTTCTTTATGAAAATACAGACAGTTCGAACACTAATTACTTCCACTTGCTTTCAAATTTTAAGGAGACATTGTATTCAAAGGGTCAGTGAATTCAGTTTTCAGTGAAGTTTCAGTGAATTTAGTCAAGGTCATGAAATTTTTAAGCATATGTATTGAAATATAAATGAATAAAATTTCTTTAAAAAATATTTTAAAACAAAAAAATTTATATTTTAAGATATATAGTCTTAATTTTTTTAACATGGCGCTTTAATTCTTGCCATCAATTTTTTTATCATCCAATGTAAATTTATTTGAACAAAAATTACTTATTACTTTATAATTCCAATTAAATACTAATCTTTTAGAAATATTTTAATGCACACTCTGAATTTTTATAAGAATTTTAAGAATAACAACTCATGATTTGATAAGATTTCAAAAGAACATTATTCTTGCATCGGTTTGGAAATTTTTAACAAAAAATTTATAAACAAAAACTTGAACTAAATTTTTCCCGTCAGTTTAAGTCGTGCCGAATCGATTTTTAAAATGAAATCGTCGAAAAAGAGTAGACAAGTAGAATGAAAATGGTAAAGATTATTCATAAGAAGATCCAGTTGTAATGAACAAGATAGGGTTAAACTTTATGTGTACAGAGTGAAGTTTCCGAACCTTTATGTGTACAGGAGCATAATTGTAAAACTATGTCAGGAACTTTTGCCAGTTGAACTTTTAGTGAACTTTTGCCAAGCACGTTACTGGGAAAAGAAGTATATTCAAGCAGAAAATACACGAAATGCTGTAATGATTAAAAAATTGTTTCGAAACATATTGTTGCAAGCGGGCGAACGCCGCGAATGTACGCCGAAGGCGTTGGCGACGGCTGTCGAAGAGCTTGGTGCCAGCCGAGTTGATTTGGTGAAAAGAAGAATCTGGTAGCCGCTGGATCGTTCACGTAGCTCCACGTGTTTCCGCGAGCTCGATCGCTCGGCTCTATAAAGAACGGTTGCCGCAACTTGGCAGAATTTCTCTCGAACGAATATCGACTCGTTGTAGTGAACTGATTACTTTTCTTTCTTGTTATTAGTGAGCTGTGTTTACGCTTGCTGTTAACGTTGTATTATTGAGCTCGCTGTGCTATGCGATATCTGTTTTGCAGTCTGTGTTTATTGTGCGTAAGGCTTGTATTTACGCTGTTGACTGCTGGGTTGATTTTGTCTGAAGTTCTTCTTTATCAAGTCATCCTGTAAATAGCTGTAAATAAATGTATCTGTGCTGTCCTCAAGTAAAGTCCATTCAATCCGAACCCGCTACGCTAAAAACGTAACAATACATTAAATCCACCGGAAATATTGCAAGAGTTGCTGTACAGTGATTCAGTTGACGAAAGAAGCTATCGGAAACATATAAGAGAATATACATCTGCTTTAATTAATGCATTTTTAACATTCAAAATTCAGAAAGATATTTGCGTTTTTTACTTTTAAGAAAATTGGGAGCTGTAAATTATGAGAATTTAAAAACTGTTGATGGAATTGCGTGCAATACTTTCCAGAAAGCTCGTCAAATGCAAAAAAAATTATCTTTTCTCACAATTTTTTCAAGTTTTAGAACTATAACATAGAAACAAAATTAAAAACATTTCTATTTATAAAGCTTTTAGGGAAAGAGTGGCTTGAAGTGTGAACAGTCAACGGTAGAAAACAGAAAAAAGCATATTAGGGAAGAGACTATATTCTGAAATATGTTGGCAATTAGAAATTGAAACCTGGAATCATATGATACATTGCTGACTTTTTATTGGAATAAATTGAATATGAATATATTTATAACTAGACTAAAGGGGTTTTGTAAATGGCGAGAGAGATAAGTGATCAGAGAGGAACTGGTGGTTGGCGAACACAAGCGAGTAGGAGGCAGAATCCCCTTATATATATTCGCACACTTAAACAATTTTTTTCAATTTATAAACCGAAAAAAAAGAGTTTCTATTCACTAGCTGGCAACAGCTGAGTTTCGGATGCAACTCACGTTCGAATAAAAAAAGAGTTTGAAATTCTGTATTATTATTTTAAAAGGAACTTGACTTCAGCATCAGGTTTATTATATTATGCCTGAAGCTCTTTTATATAAAATATAATCATATGTTATATTAAATTCAGAGTTACTTCTTGAAGTTTTTCACAAGGATTATTTGATTTCAAGTAAAATATTTTCACGTTTCCCGCACTTATTTATAAATAGAACACAACATGCATATGACTACTGTGAAAAAAAAAATCAGAAATATATGTTATTCATTTTGAAAAATTGAGAGCAATAATAAGAAATAAGATGTTGCTTGTAGTGTGGCGAAATTACTATCGAAGAATCTATTAGAACAACAACACAGAATGCAGTAAAAAAGAGATTGTTTATAGACCTTTTGCATCTTTTGTAGGAAATTGTGATGGTGGTGTGGTTCACATTCGAGTTCTTTCTTCGCCTTTGGTCGGCTGGCTGCAGATCCCGGTACCAGGGATGGGTCGGACGACTCAGATTCCTTAGAAGTCCATTTTGTGTTATAGGTAAGTCACGGCTTTCTTTCTTTTCCTTCAAATTTCACTTTCTTTTATATCTGGCTTGATAGGTTGAAACCAAATATCAATTCATTATTGATTTTGACGAACTATAGTAAATGTATTCTTTTAGAAAAACGTCATCATTCTATAAGAAAAAGAAATTCCTTTTAAATTTTTTTTTACTGATGGCTTTTTTTTTCTATTTTGTTTAATTCGTGTTTTTTTGTTTTCTTCCTTCGTCTCATTAATTCGAAAACAACTGTATAATAATACAAGATAATACATTTTTCAATTTAATACGGACCCTCTTTGAAGGCACGGAACGATTTTAAATTTAAGGTTCGCAAAATTTACAAATAACTCTATGAAACCTTTGCTTGTGCTTTTATTATGTTTTTATATTTTATTCGAAAGTTTACATTTTTAATTGGAAGTTTTTGATGAACTTTATTTTTTAATTAATTTGTTAGTTGTTATTAAGCTGCTAGGGGTGCTGTAACCACTCAATAAATTTAACATAATAGTTTTATTATGCATACATGTTACTTCATCGGGTATAATCCTAGTATTCGGTACCCCTTGATTTGGCGACTTTATACCGAGAAGCCGTGACGTCATTTCTGCCACGGACGCTGGTTGCCTGGTTGCCTAAGCTATGATTTCTATGTGTGTGTTTTTTATTGCCCTGATGCAATCAAAAAAATTTGGCGGCATTCGTAAATACGTCGTTTTTGCCTTGACGACATTTTTTAAAATGGCGCCAAAGGGGCACCGAATACTAGGATTTAACACTTCACCGCCTGTAAAAGAGGCATCGATTTGAATTTAAAAAGACTATACAGTCATTTTATATATCGGTGTGTGTGAATCTAGCTTCATACACTAAATAATTTACAAATATAATATGTTTCGTATTTGTAAATAAATTTTTGGTCATTATTATATGAATAATCGCACAATGTAAGACTATATAATAAAAAAATTTTGTTGATAATGGCCACTTTTAGCTCTTTAGCAAGAAGTTCAAGATTTGAAATTTCTTACAAGAAATTTACTCTTTCAATTTCCCAAATTTCAATGAATTTGAAGGAAGAATCGCGTTTAAGTGGATAAGATGCTCATTCAATTCGTCGGGGGTCAAACATTCTCTGTGTGTGTGGCACGAAAATTGGAAAAGGGGATGTCACCTCAGGTGTAGCTCTTACCCTTTCGCCTACTTTGAAAGGCTTAAAATCTAGACTATTTCTGGATAGAATTCCCATAATAATCTTAAAGTTGCTTCAAAAAGAAATGTAACTAAGTCATATTAATTCAAAAGTTAAAAACTAACCGCAATATCCATGAAACAATATCTATTATTTCCCAGCTACATTGGACGATGTCGTATATTTTAAGTCTTTCAGTACGTCAATTAATCTTTTTTTCTTCTTAAATCAGATAAAAAAGCTTTAAAACTTTCACTAACTCTAAAAAATAAAAACATCAAAATCTAAATGCCAAATATGACTTGGAAATCAGACAAAAGATTAAAATAATATATTTTTAGAATTATTTGAAAAAGCAGAAATAGCAAAATTCACAGATTGTTTCAAAAACGTATCAATATTGGACGTTATGTATATTCTGCTGTACATCAACCCTTAACAAAATATCTGAAATGTTATTACATTACCACTTTTAAAGGAAATAAAACGTTTATACATATTTTATCTTACTTTGATGTTGCAAAAGTGGTTGTAAGTAGAATTTAATCTTTTTGTTTTGTTTTATTTTATTAGTTTTCCCACAGCTATTAAAAGTTTATTGACGATATTTTGTAAACTTTCCTTTTAAAAAAATTCCAGTAACTTCTGAATTATGCATTAATTAAATCACGCGTTTGGGTCTTTTTATTTAAAAAATACATAGTATAAATTAATAGTATGAGAATTTTGTTTCTTTTTTACATTTTGAAATATATAAAATTATTTTATGAAACTGAATATTTATTCTTGATATTTTTTTTAAAAGCAATATTTTTAATAATAAATTATTATTGTAATATTCATTAATATATCAGCATTACAATATTACATATCGGCAATAATTTTATTACTTAGCATTATAAATCCAAAGATAACTTTGTACCTTATTAGAAATTCATATCCACAATTTCAATACTTTTATGGCTGTTCTAAAATCTTTTATGAATTCGCAGCTTCTTAAACTTTAACATTTATAAATCTGTGGTTTTACGTTTATAAATCGTACTGAACCGTAACATATATTCCTCGTCAAATTATAGAAATTACGGTTAATAGTTGTCACTAGTATGCCCGTCTTCATTAAACTACGTCAACATTGATTTCTGACATTTCTGCAAAGACTGCAATTTCGCAAAGTCCTGACCAGTTCTATCAAATTATTTTATTATTAATGATTTATTTTTCTGCTGCGCTAATTACAACTTGGACATAATATTTAAAATCGAAAATAATTTGACTTTTATTTTAAAATAATTAAAATTTTAATTTAAAAAAAGAGTAATCAATATTCTAAAATAAAGTCTGTTTCATTTTTATTTGTATTAAATATATATAGCATATAATATTTATACTAATATAATTAAAACTGGTTCTTTTCAAATCTTCAAAAATCATTCGTATTTCTGGGTTATAATTAAGATGCTCTTTTGAACACTTTACCCATATGGGCCCATATACGGTAGTACAGTTTTGATTCAATTTCAATCCCAAGTTAAGCATTATAAAATAATTCAAACTATTTTAATCCATCAAATACATATTTAGCATAAAAAACGCAAAAAGAAATGTCTATGATTTTATGACATTTTGAAATAAAATCACGTTTGTGCGAGTGGGTGAAAAAGCAGAATTGGAGTGCGAGTGATTCATTTTCAAAAAACGATAACAGAGTAAAAACGTACGTACTTCTTGACAAAAAAGAAATATTTTCATGGAGTCGATATACTCATCTTTCTCCGTGGATAATAATTTGTCACCTTTTCAATGATGTATACTGTATTATTTTTCTTTTAATATGCCTTATTGATAATTAAATAAATCTATTTCCACCATGAAACAATTTTTTTCAACGCTTTATTAATTCATGCAGTAAAGGGTTAATAATTTACTAAATTAAGACTTATTCTTCTTTCCTTTTATAAATAACTGCAATTTTGGATTATTTAAAATCCGTAATAAATTTTTATAATGGAAAATTCCTTGCTCAATTTTATTTCTGTTTAGGACGATATACTATATTATTCGAAAATTATCCGAAATGTATCGTTTAAAATGCATTTATAGTGAATATCGTCTGCAAATTATCGTGGAATAAATTTAAGACAGCAATAAAAATCTGATAATATTCAGGAATTTATTTCATTTAATCGTCTGAATAAAAATTTGCTACTAATTATCAGAATTTTCACTGTCTTTATTCTTCCGAAATAGCAAATTTAATCTAATAAATAATCTACATTGTGTTTTATTTTCGCAATAAAATTTTTTCTGTAAAAGGATTTGAAACGATGCGAAAAAAAACTTTTAAAGTGAACTGTTTATCAAAAGTAACAGAATTATTTCATGAAAAATTTATAGACGATAGAAAATCTACATCATTGTTAGAGCTTGTTATATTTCGATTAATGATCAAGATATTGATAAAATCTAAGAATTAGTTCTTGGAATCGCCATCTGATAATAAAACTTGTTTCGATAAGCTCTATATCATTTTATTCCTGTCAAAGAATTTTAGAAGATCATTTGCAATGTTTCGCTTATTCTCAAAATGTTCCAAGAATTTTGAATTTGTTTGAAAAATAACAAGCTCCAATGGGAGACGGCCTTTCTCAAAGCGATTCCTTTTGGTGATAAAATTGGATCTGTGTTTTTGTTACAGAAACAACAAGGTTGTGAATAACATTTGAAGAATAAAGCAAGAGTCTACAACAAATTCATCCAAAAATCAAAATAATGTTGACTGTATTCTTTGATTCAGCTTTAATTTTAACCGATAGATTAGATAGTCAGTAAAATTTATTTGAATATTTTGAGTGTTTTGCGCTAAGTAACTCGTTAAAACTGGCCGAAAATTCAATAAAAACTCTTGGAGTTTGCAATTCATTTTAAATTATTATTAATGAGTTATTAACCAAACATTCAACAAACACGGATCTACGATCTCTATATTAAATTTATATGGCATTGTGGGAACTTATCTTATTTCTACATTTGAATTTGCATTTTTTAATCATCATTTTGAGTCCATAAATATTTAGTAAAAGAAAAATTTGCTACAAAATCTGAAGAGGTTCCTCAAAAATGACTTAAACGCATATATATGAGACTGAAAAGAAAGTGAATATGCCTTCAGAGAATTTTATTTTCAAAAATATATCAGATTTTTATCAAATTATTACCTTTTTTATAAAATACCTTTTGTTATACGGCATCATTTCGGGTATTTTTTGATCACATAAATGTACTACTATTTAAAAGTGTTAATTAAATGATACGTTGCGATCTATTTAACTAAACACAATAAAAAATATATAAACTTTCATTATTAGCTAATTTGTAATCTTAATATTTTAATTCCGTATTTCTGGAAATACGGCCACTGTCTCTTGTCCAAATTAAGACTGATTTTTTTTACGCTTCTCACCACATGATGGCGTTGTTCTCACTACAATTTCGTTTGAGCATCGTGTGATTCTTATAAATGTGGTGATAAGTATCAAGGAAAAATGATTTATAAATGTAACCAATTATCCCATTATTATCTCCATAAATAATTATTGTGCTTTTCTTTAAAAAAATATTATAGAAACAAAATAAAGTTTTTTTATATTCTTTCATTAAAATACTAAGAAGATTTTTTTTTATTTAAATTATTATTTCTATTTTATTTTATTGATTTTTCGATATAATTATTATGGTCTATAGAAACTAATTTTGGTTGAAATAGGCAAAGTGTTCCATTAACAGATATTCAAAATCTATTGAAACAAATTCTAAAAATATTATAACTAATTTATAATATTATATGAATATTTTAACTAAATAATTAAGAATTAAAATATCAGATGACAAAATATTAGAATATAAAATTTCAAAATTCTGTGACATCTTCTGATGGGAATATAATTTTTTTTAAACTCTATCTTTTCAAAACTAAAAAAATATGACTTTAAATCCGTGTATTAAAAGTGAAGAGAGGCACTTTTATAACAAGATATCATCCAAACTCGATTCTCTAGAAAATTTTATTTTAAAGATAGGTTGAACTAGTTCAGTTGATTGCAAATTTATTTTCATTTAAAATCCCAGTTAAAAATACAATATAAGAATAATTTTATAGCAAATACTGGCATTGATATTCAAGGAATTCCAAATGAACGCACAATTTCTCCGGGAGTTTATCTCAAGCTCATCATTGTTGTTCCTTTCGACATTTCTCACTCCAGTAGCAACGCATAATAATCCATTATATCCTCTGTATGCCTTTCGGCTGCTCATTTAAATATTTCCCATCGATGTGCAATTCTCAATCTTACCTTTTCAGATTTGCAAACATTACAGTGAACTGAAACGATTATAGAAATTTAAAATGCCTCAATAATTCCACTTCAACTCATTTTACTAGAATTCTAAATTAAATCTTTATTCCATAGTTGAAGTTGAACTAACTGAATGGAATATTTTATCTTGTAAATAAATAGTGAAGATTCTATCATTTATAAAGAAGTTACTAATAATAATTTGGATTGGTCTCCGTGAAACTTTCTCGTATAATCTCTAATGAATATTCCCCCTTACTCAAGCATGTGCTTTTGAACCTTGATAAAGACTTAGAACACCATGAATGCTTAGATCTTTGTTTTCATTCTTCTCCATTCGTGTATTTGATGCTTCAGAGTATATTAAAGATAAGTAATACATGGCATTCTGAACTGCCTGCCACTGACGGTTGTCAATTGTCACGAAAGAGTCCCAATTACCCTAATTACCCAATTTGTCCAATTTTGCCAATTATCACTAAAGAGTCCATTGACGGGGAAATCTTTGAAACTTTAACTTTGGGATGCAGTTAGTACACTAGTGTCTGAAAACTGAATATTCATTTTTAACCCATTTTAGTCAATTGATTGAAACCGAAGTAAAGCACAGAAATACAGTCGAATTCATATCATTCGATCATATAGCATGGGTATACTCCGTCCCGGCCGAAGCCATTTGGATATAACGATGGGCCGCCGCAAAGCAACCCCCACCGAGCACGGAAGTGCAGGTTAATCGGCTTAATTTTTATAAAACAATTCAAAGAACCAGATCGGGAAAAGATACGAATTTAGATTCTCAAAGAATGCCACCTTGTCTCCAAGTATAGTAATTATCAAACATTTCAACAGTTATTAGAGGAACATAAAAATGTAAACAACGTTAATTAAGAAAATGCTGTTAAAAAGAAAAAGGTATAAACATTTCAACAGTTATTAGAGGAACATAAAAATGTAAACAACTTTAACCAAGAAAATGCTGCTAAAAAGAAAAAGGTATAAACATTTCAACAGATATTAGAGGAACATAAAAATGTAAACATCGTTAACTAAGAAAATGCTGTTAAAAAGAAAAAGGTATAAACATTTCAACAGATATTAGAGGAACATAAAAATGTAAACAACGTTAACTAAGAAAAAGCTGTTAAAAAGAAAAAGTGTAAAAAACTATATAAAAAGTAAGCTCTAACCCAAAAGCAAATAACATATATACAAAATAAAGTTTCCATATACAATATAGACGTAAGAAAACTAATGTCAAAGAAAAGAGTAATTTCAATCGTGCTCCACGAATTCCAACTGCATAAGATAATTCGATCATATATCGAATTTCATTGACTTGCATCACTGCCTTTTCAGTCGTTGCATTTACATGTACGGAAAAGTATTAACCAATAAATGATCAACATAATTGATTATTTATTGATTATCTATCGGTTACTAAACTATCAATGAGGTTTGGCTGGAACTTTGATACTAGTTTATACTTTAAGTGATAAATCTGTATACTAATTTTTATCTGCCTTGTCCTTTTTGTTCAGTAGTAATTGTGTATTTGTATCATAATGAATTTCCTCTTATGTATTTTATTTTGAATTTGCAAAATTATATAAATTTAGTATAGATACTACTCATCAAATTTCATCCTTCCAGCTAAATCTCTTTTTGACACATATTATTCATATATCGATAGACATATTTTCATTTTCAATAATCGGGGGAGGGATAACATTATTTGAAGCCTAAAGTTTGTGGATTATTTGAAATCTCAAATTTTTTGTCTATTACAGTACTTTCTGATTGTATACATTTGTCGATTTTTTTGTTGATACCTTCTAATACATTACCTTCAATAGCGTACAATACCTTCTAATTGCATACATAATATATGAGAAAGTACAAAAATAATCTTAAATCAGTATATAATCTATTGACAACTAATTTGAGATAAAAAACAAGATTTCTAAACAATTTTGAATTTATTTCTTACCTGTTTATTCAGAAGTTTTTCTCCCTTCTACTCTCAGATTTCTTTACAGCTTTAAGTAAAGTGTGAAGGTTATTTTTAGCAATTCTGCTCTCAGGAGGAAGATAATTTTTTTAAGATGATATATTATTTTAAAACTATTATATCGTCTAGACAATTAAATCTTATATTGAAACTAGTCTCATTTGCCGATTCTATTTGCTCGCTATAAGGATTATATTTAATTTCATATTAATTTCTTTGAATACTTTCTTATGCTGATACCAACAAGTTGTAGCAGGCATTAGAGACATACTGTCTTAATAATATCACAAATGTTCTTTATGTGCATGAGGCGTTACTATTGGAAAGGAGTCGAATTATATGGCAGAGTTCTTAAAAATATAATTGTCTGCTTTATCTATCTTTTAACTTTTCCGGTTTTTCATCTTCCCTTTTTTATACAACTTAAATTTTATGTGGATATCGTACAAAATCATTTTTCTTGTCTTTCATCAGTGTAAGAAAACATGGAATTAAATATTTGTTGAAACAATGAAAAAAAAGTTTGAATTTTAGGACAACAACGTAATCTATTGTCAGGAATTACGCAAAAATTTTTTTTTCAGAAATATGCCAAAATTAGTAAATGTTTTGCATGATTATTAAATTAGTATTGTGAAAAAGATATTTTTTTACATTTCTAAACGATCTAAAAATCGTATTTTTGTAATAATAGTTTCTTTGGAAGTCATCGAAGGAAATTCAGCATCATATTTAATTAATTAAATTTCTAATTAAAAAAATTCATTGCATTTTTTCTTTAAAAAAATATGCTAAATTTCGTAATTATAGTCAAAAGATGTGACCTGGAGAGCACACACACATTCAACTTTATTACTGCGCACATGGCCATTAGAATAAACGAAGGGTTATACTATACACTAAAATATAATTTTATTTGCACACACATTCAACTTTATTAATGCACACATGGCCGTTAGGATAAACAAAGGGTTATACTATATACTAAAATATAATTTTATTCGCAC
>JAOUZG010038692.1:854634-869048 GCA_026289955.1 Argiope argentata | reverse complement strand
TTAACTGTTATATATATATATATATATATATATATATATATATATATATATAATATAAACTTTAAATTTTCAATCGTTAATAAAATACTTTCATTCCACCGATCACGTTCGAGTAAATGTTTTAAAACTTGTAGAGGATAGTATATGATGTTAATATAATTTTTCAAATATTGATTCATTAAATTTTTATTAATTAATTAAAAACTAACTTTCTCGACAAAAATCTTCATTTCTCCATTGAAAAATAAGTAACGAATTCACTTTGTTTTTTTCTCCACACTAATGAGGTGAGGCTTAACATGTTTTCAGCCTATTATTTTAAGCGATTCTGTTTATTTTCTTAATGTTTGGTGCATTTAAAATTAAACATTGTTAATGAATCTATTTTTCCGATTCGTTTTGACGTACTTTCGAATTAAAATAATACAGAATAAAGAAAATTAGAAATTTCTCATCTATAGTGCGTTCTCCAACTGGAGTAGAAAAATCGCGCATTTTTCGTTATCACAATTGCCTTTGAATCCTTAAATGGCGTTGAAACGTCAGCGCTAGTATAATTTTTTGATCAATTATTTATAGTAATTTTAATTATCAGGCCGGGATAGTCTGGTTGTTATGGCGTTGGATCCACATCCCTTAGGCTGTGAATTCGAATACCTTATATTGAAAGTAGAATGGAAATTGCCAGGAAATTGGCTTTCTTTTTGTCGCTTGATATTGTGAATCTATCATATTTATTAGCATATTTATATTAATTCTTATTATTTAATAAAAAGAAACTGAAATAAAATATTTCTTTGTTAAACTAAGTAGAAATTGATTTTAAAAAATTGTTTTTTTTATATTACATGTTACTAGTATGCCCGTCATGGAAAAAGTACATTTTGCGATATGGTGAATTTTTTCTTCAGGTATAAGTAATAGCAATTTGCTGTTCGATTTACAGTTTTAGTAGATTCTCAAACATAATCGTAAATTTCAAGATATTTAAAAACTTTTGAGCCATAGCCGAAATAAAAAGAACAAATAAAAAATTATTATGCATTAGTAACCATGCTTAGCTCAATACCATTCTCTAATTGCAAATTAAAATAATAAATTAATTTTTTATGTTTCGCTTCATTTATATGCAAAAAATGTTCGTTAGTTTAAGGAAATAAATAAATATGATTATTGAAATAAAAATTAAAAGACGTTTCATTACTACATATTTGCGATACAATTATATAATCATTTTATAATTGTATCGTATATATAATCATTTTATAATTGGTCGAAACAGTTAACTGGTTAAAACCAGGGGAACCTTTCCTCCAGCATTTTCTCGCCAATTCTCCAATAAATGTACATATTGTCATTTACACTGGACATTCCAATATTCCATTGGATATTCGCATACCATTATCAAACAGTAGTTATGAAAGAACCTATTACAATAATTTCTTTGATACAATATCCATACGCAATCACTAAAAACCTAATTCATATACATAAATCCAAAAACCGAATATATATTTCGGACCCTTTTTTTCAAAAGCAATTGTTACATAAATCTGAAACTAAATTACCATTGTAATCACAAAATTGCATATGAAGTCCATACACTTCGTAGTTATTGCATTTTTAGTTATCATATTTACATGCTTGTGAGCCGGCTTTCTGGCCCAGAGATAGCGTGCCTGTTTCGTGCTCTGGGAATCCCTTGTTCGAGTCCCGGCTATGACATGGTTGTTCTTCTGTGTACTATCTGCCTGGTGTGTGACTGTGCCCCCCTGTAAAAAGGGGGTTTGTGCAAGCGACTGCGAGGAGTGTGTAGCTAAGCCGTACTCTTGGTTCTATTTGGCGCTACTTCAAAAACAACAGACGCTTATTCGGCTTAAAATCGGTGACGGCCGTCAACGCCTTGCCCATGGCAAGTGCCATTAGTAACAATAACAACAACACATGCTTGTTCAAGGTCAAATCGACATATGTCGAATCTATATGTCGAATTGTGATTCAAAATTTGGTCAATATCTATTTTAATGTTATATCTATGAACCAAAATTTAAATATTAGCTTTATTTCTTTTTAACGTTATCATGTTATCATTTAATAATACAACCAAACAGACTTTCTAAATGAATTGAATTCAAAATTTAATTAAAACCTACCAATTTGAGTTAAAGAACTTAAGACCTTATTCCAAATTTCCACCAGGTAACTCATGCCTTTTAGTGTTATCTCCGAGGACAATTTTTCCAAAAATGGAGAGTGTGTTGAGGGGGATGTCCAAAAAGAAAAAAATCCTCCAAAACTTTCTCTCTTTTTTTTCAATTTTTTTAGATTATGATATTTTATCTTTATATTCTTTGTATATAAAAGAAAAAAATGATTTTTTTAATTAAATAATTAATTGCAAATTCTTGAAAAATGCAGTAATAGTTTAAGCTTGAAATAATATTTTGCAACTGGTATTACCATTTTTCCTTCAAGAGTATTCAATTGCATTAGTTTTTTTTTATAAAAGACTCTATTCTGTATGATAAAAAATATTATAAAAACAAAGTATTCAGAAGCTATATTTTCATAAAAATCAGATTTGGTCACGGCTTTTTCGTATGAACTGTCCACTAATCATTTGAAAAAAATTTAGGACATTGATTCAAATTAGAGACACTTTTTTCAAAAAACAGAGGTTTGTTTTTGTAATTGAAGCAAAAGATGAAAAAAAGAAGACAGATTCAGGATTGGAATATTTTTTGCATTTTTTTACCCTTTAGCGACTACATATATACGGTTTGAATTTCTATTTACATTGTACTTTTTTATACACTAATTGCCCGAAGTTATGCAGGATATATTTTTATATGTCCCAGTATAACTTCTACATTTTTCTAATATTTTTCACTTAATCCTTATTTAACTTTTATTTTCTATCCTAACAAATTTTTATTAACAGCCTCCTGAAAAACTGACCAATTATTCTTCTTAATTATTCCATTACATTTGTTGTTGTTTCTTTTCTTATGAAAATTTTCATCATGTATAAAACATTATAAATTAAATGTTTTCATCTTTAAATAAATTAATTTTTTATATATGACATCCGATTTCAAGGAATTTTATTTCCTCTTTATTCTGTGGATCAATTTAAGCGCTCCCAAAATGCTGAGAGCTCTCTGCCCCCCCCCCATACCAGAATTAAAATTAAAAATAAAATACCCAAACCTGTATCAATCTGTATGTCAAATTTTTGAAGCCATTATAGTTTGCATATGATACGCTTAACAGAAAGAAAGTAAGAACTCATATGACGCCTTAATGCTTCGTCTGAACCTAAACATACAAATTTCTAAATCATCAGCAAATATAAGTTAATGATTGCGTAAAATAAGAAAGGACTAAAAAGAGACACAATTTGTTTATTTGATTTTAAAGTTT
Source organism: Argiope argentata (assembly GCA_026289955.1). Classification (NCBI taxonomy): domain Eukaryota; kingdom Metazoa; phylum Arthropoda; class Arachnida; order Araneae; family Araneidae; genus Argiope; species Argiope argentata. The sequence goes on along the minus strand of JAOUZG010038692.1, from coordinate 865,625 downwards.
GTAGAAAAACAAACTAACACTTGATTAACACATTATTTTTGGTCTAGACTAATGCGGAATTTTTTCCTTTGTCTAGTTGTTAATTGATGTAATTGCTGATTTCTCAATTGTTCATGAGAACAGAGAATCTATAGGAAAAATGCTCAAAGATTTGTAAAGAATTTTATATTTTTTCTGACAATATTTCATAAGAAATTCAAAATATATTGGATCGTGATAATAATGAAAAATAATTCCTTTCTTTTTATTAGCAACAGATGCATTTGAGGATAAGCAAGGTGAAACGATTCCGGTTGTTTTTAATCTAATAATACAGATTAAGATATGTATTATTGCTATACTAAACTTTAAACAAATAATAAAGCTAACGTAATAATATTTCCTTTTTATTTATGTTCTATATTTTCTGCAATTTAAATCATGTACTCATGCGTACTTATGAATACGCATAAGTATTTCATATAATTTAATGATACATAATTCAATTTTTTGATCGTTCATGTTTAAAATATATAATTTTATGTGCTTAGTTTTTTTAGATTGCAAACGAAAATTAACTCTTTGAATAGATTTCTTTCTAAACATTAATAGTATATATTGGAATTTTTTTAATTAATTTCTCAAAATGTCTGCTTTTTAATTTATTGTAAACATATTCTATATTTTTCAAATTTATTGCTAAAACTTATTTACTACAAATATAGATATTGCTTCAAATATTCAGTTTTGATACGATACTTTCGTGTACTTGATTTTCTATTTGTTATAAGCAATAAAAATATGCTGATTATTCTTTGAGAAAATGTTTCTATCTTATCAAGTGTGTGTGTGCGTGTGTGTGTGTGCGTGTGCGTGTGCGTGCGTGCGTGTGTGTGTGTGTGTGTGTGTGTGTGTGTGTGTGTGTGTGTGTGTGTTAGAGAGAGAGAGAGAGTTTATTTCAGATATTGAGCACAGACAACATAATCAGTCATAAAATTTTTAAAGCATATAAAGTCTTAAGTGAAATGAAATAAATTCAAATCAGTTTAGTCTTTCTAAACTTCACGTTATTTATTCTCTCCCATAAAAGCATATCTTATGATTGTTCACATAACTTTTTTTTGAAAAACTAAAATCTGTGTAAATCCGAAAATGCCAGATTACTTTTGATCATATAATGTTTTTTATGTATCTTTAACATTTAAGAATTTAACTACTAGGCTATCATTAGAGTTGATATTTTATATAATGAAAGAATATTTTTTTAATGTGGCATAGGATTTCTTTAGAGAATGCTTGCTAAAACAGCTGTATTATAAAATTTACAGTACGAAACCCATTAATGGTTAATTAAAGCATAAATAATTTCTTTATAGAGTTTTATTACATATTAATGCTTTTCATTTATACAAACAACATAGTTCTGTCACAAATTATTCTTTAATATTGTTGGTTATTATTTCGAGATCCTCCTGCTCAGCTAGATAACGGGGAAATATGGTTATATTCATTGACCAAGAAATTATTATCGCCGACATCTTTATTGGTGCTATTCGAGATTAATGTTTCCTAAGTGACCGAACAATAACCTCCCTTTACGCATCGGAGATATCAAACATGTGCTCTCGGGCTTTCTTTTATTCTTGAGTGGAAATGGGTCTTTTTCATATCAATCAATTGTTAAGATTACTATCCAAATTATCCTTATACCTTTAAATTAAGCAGTATAAAAATTACCTTGTAGATAGTTTTATAATGCCGTGGCGTTGCCTTTAGTAGCTTTTGTATAACTTAATTCTTTACAACTTATTAGGTTTTTCTTGTTGTTATTGTAACATGGCCCTTGCCATGGACAAGCCCCTCTTCACTGATACACAGATTTAAGCCGAAAGGAGCGTCTCTTGTTTTCGAAGTAGCGCCGATTAGGGCCAAGAGTACGACTTAGCTACACACTCTCCATATTTGCTTACACTGCCTCTTTTTACAGGGTAGCACAGTCACATATCTCACAGATAGCACACAGAAGAACAACCATGCCCGAATGGGGACTCCCAGAACACGAGGAAGAAGCAAAACCTCTGTGCCAGAAAACCGGCAAAACTTATTATAATTCTTGACAAAGAATTATAATGCACCACCCTCCACATTTCTGAATGCGTGCTATAAAAAATTGTTTTGTTGTTTGTTTTTGATAATTTCTAAACATATTTTTATGTTTATATATTGTTGTATAACATGCCCATGTATTATCGGGTGGAAGATATAGATAAGTTTAAAGATAATTTTTCTTCTTGGATGCTTTGCCACGGGCAACGCCGAGCGGAAACTGCTGATTACTTATATTTTGAGCTTATTATCAGCTTTATCATGCTGAAATTGTGTCAAAGACGGGGCTATATAACATAGTCAGCCTAATAGTAGATAAAAAAATCTTTAGTAGTTAATTATATATATAATAAAAAAAAGTGTGTAAAATCGTTTTTTTTTTCAGGAAAGACGTCTATATAGTTAAAAGTAAAAAGCAAAATATTAAATAGAAATATATAAAGAAAACATTATGCAAAAAGCGAGATCCTTACTAAGGACCCGAAATACATGCATCTTTCATGTTGTTCTGATCACTATAAAATCGTATTTTTTAAATATAAAATTTGATGCAATTCGTTAGAGTAGTTTCCTGAATAAATTTATATGCTTGCCAGAATTGCTCATTTTGAAGATGTTTCTGCATTTATTGTAGTGTTTGCAAAAGTCTATTTCAAATTCTAGAAGATTTAAGAAATTTTCAAAGTTGTTTGAATTTGTGCAGGAATCGAAAGAAAAAAGTATTAATGCCCTAAAAATGTACAAGTATTTAACTGCAAAAATGAATTAACACTCGATCATTCTTTATTCTTGCTTCAAACTTCGCGCATTGAACTGAAAACTGCTGATATGTATTTGCAGAATTTATTTTCTATGTTAAAAACTCAAGTGAAGTTCTAGTGAAACATAAGAGTGGTTTCATTTTTAATTTTACTTTAATATCAGAGATTAACTCCTTCAATTGAAAAAGAACTGAAATGAAATATGTTAGGTTTTAATGAAATCGATCACGCTTTAATCTGGACTTATGGAGGGGAAAAAAAAGAAAAATCGACTTAAGATGCGTTTTCCGATTCATTGAACAGAAAAGTTATCCTCTTTAAATGCATAAATGAATATCTTTAATTCATCATTTTTTATGGAAATAACTTTTAAATATTATTAATTTACTGAAAGCTTTTTAAATAAAATTAAGGCATTCTTTCGGTATTTATATATAATCCATCGTTAAAATAACCGTAAAAATCTAATCATGAATCTATTGCCAAAACCAAACTAATAAGAATTCATTTAAACTGTATTTGTTTGCTTCTTGATTTCTGTTGTAATCAATATACAACATTCTTCTTACTGTTCGTATTGGCTTGGATTTTAAAGTGCAATGAAATGTACTCAAAAGATATTTATTCCACAGCAAGACACTAATCGCATGAAACTTTTAAAATAAAAAAAATGAAAAATATAATTCTTCGTTATTTATGAACCTCAAAACTCTTCCATGATCTTCGAAAGTAAATAAAAAGGAATTATACATAATTCTGTTTCAAACTTTGAACAATCATTCCACGTGACTTAGTTCTTAAAGTTCTATGAAACGAACTTTTTCCAATATTTATTCCAACCAAGGCATTACAAAAATAAATAGGTTATTCAATTTCACACAGAGAACGTTGCTAGAATTTTGAAAGAAATTTATTATCTATTTTGGGAATAGCCAGAATTTGGTCTAAATGATAGATGTAAAATAAGAGTAATGCGTATATTAAATTAATTTCTTATTCATTATTACAAATTTAATTAAAGTTAAATGTGCCAGAATAGCCTGATTGGTAGAGAGTTGAGCTTGCATTCCTTAGGTTGCGAGTTCGAACCCCACCGATCGTAGACTCCCCGTGTGTGGTGGTGGCTGGAGCACGTTAAATCTGTCGTGGTCACAAAGTCTTCCATGGCGAGAGTAATGCGATTGAGGGTACTGAGTCAGAGGTGATCGTTCTCTGTTCCAGATCTAAATGACGATCTGTAGATGAATGAATGAAATGCATGAATGAATTCCACCCAATAAAAAGGGTTTGTGACATGTGTGATTTAGAAGTCATACTTCTGCCCTCGGGTGCCCAGGGATTCATACCTTCTTAAGCTTTTGCACCTCTCCTTCCTCTGTAAAGCGGAACATGACGACAACAACATTAAAGTTAAATACCTTTTCCATAGTTAAGACATTGGCGTCCTAATTGTTCAGTTGTATTTGTCTTATATACTATCTTAAAAAAGGCATAGCCTGGTGTCTGTCCTAGTAAATCTTTCCCTGGATTCAACAACTAAATCTATTGACATTAAACATCCTATTGCGATTAATTGCGAAGATATTTTGAGAAGATGCTGCTTGCTCAGATGTCGTTCTTGCCATCCACTCTTGGCTAAGAATTAAGAAATTATCTGCTTAAAACTCCATATTGGAAATGGGACAACAAAAAACAATTTCCAAATGAAAAATGGGTGCGACAGGAGAATCACCCCTCCACTTGGCGCTGTTTGGCGCTCTTTTCAAAGCTCGCCAGCTATCAGAGTTTTGATTGGTTGAATCAAATTAAAATTTAGTGATTTAAAAAATTCAGCCAATCAGAAACAATTCAGAAATAGGTTCTTCTCATACAATTTGGCGGGTTTTCGCTTTTTAGCGAAGTGGAAGGGTGATTCTACGGTTCAACCGAAAAATTCTCTTAAAAATGTTCATTATAGTCAAGGTGGAGAGTATGTCAGGTATGGGAATGGCGAACTTCCAGTTATGATAATTAGTTATCACCCCCTGGTGAATACAAAAATGGTACGAGGGGTGGGGGGAAATTAACGAGGATGGGAGATGTGGTTCCGAGGTCAGTAACGGCACTTGGAATTCTATCATAGTTCCCACATATGTAATCACTGCGTTCGGTCATTCAGATTAAACCATAAGCATTCAAGCATCTTTGGTTTGTTATTTATGTTACAAATTCTCATTAACCGAATTGAAAACTTAAATTTTGCTTTAAAAAATCCTACATCTCTTACTATAATGTATCTTCTGTCTAATTAGGCAAAAATAAATTTATTTAAAAAATAATTGTTCCTTTTTCTTTTAGATGTTATCGTCATTGTGGCGTCTGTGGTGGTCTTGTCTGTGGGCAGCAGCGGACAGGTGTTCGCTGCTTCCGCTTTGCGTGGTCTCCGATTCTTCCAGATTCTTCGCATGGTGCGGATGGATCGGAGAGGTGGAACATGGAAGCTTCTGGGATCGGTTGTCTACGCACACAGACAGGTAAATAGGTTTTAGGAAAACTCTTTGTTCTCGATGACAATGCGATGAATACACTGACTACCAATAAGTATTTGGACACCTATGCAAATGATGATATCTGCGGTCCTAAGGTACGTCACGGCCTCCGCTGGTATATATCGTGTAGGAAACAGCATCGGCTTTAGTCGCATGCAAGATGCCTCGCGGTACGGAGCTCTCCGATTTCGATAAAGGTATAATTATCGGGTATCACAAACGTGTCCAATCCTTAAGGGACACATCTAGCGATCTGAAGTACCCAAAATCGACAGTGGCCTATGTGATTAAGAAGTGGAATTGGGCGGTGATTGTCGGAAGTGCCCCGAATCGGCAGACCAACGAAACTGGAAGATAGAGACCGACGAGTATTGTCCAGAGAAATTCGGATGAACCGCACCCAAACGATGGCCCTCATCCGCGAGAAGTTTCAACAGGCATCCGGGAGTAATGTTTCAATGAATACCATCCGTAATGAGGAACATTTGCTTGGTTTTCATGGTCGTGCTGCTGCCCATAAGCCTTTAATCACAAAGTCTAACAGCGCTGCTCGGTTAATGTTGTGCAAAGCGCATCGAAATTGGACCGTAGATCAATGGAAACGGGTTCTTTGGAGTGACGAATCAAGTTTCACCTTTTACCGTTCGGATGGCAGAGTCTGGGTCTAGCGTCTACCTGGGGAACATCTCCCGTCAGAATGCATTCTGCCAACAGTCAAGTTCGGCAGAGGTGGAATTATGGTCTTTGGGTGTTTCTTCTGGTATGGGCTGGGATCCTTGGCCCCCATTCATAGTAGCTCAACTTCGATGCTTACTGCACTATTTTGGATGACAATGGGCTTCCTACGTTGTGGCAGTTTTACGGGTTGGACCCCTGTTTCATTCAGGACGACATTGCCAGTTGTCATGTTTCGACGTTAACCAAGGCTTGGTATGATGCCAATGGAGTTCATCGAATGGATTGGCCTGCCCAGAGTCCAGACCTGAACCCTATCGAGAACCTTTGGGACGAGTTGCATCGCTGAATTCAGGGGTGCACTACCCGTGCAAAATCGGTGAAGAAACTTCTATGTCTTCTCCAAGCCGAGTGGAAGAAAATACCACCAGATGTCCTACAAAGATTTGTCGACAGTATGCCCCGCAGGGTCCACGCTTTAATTACCTCTCGTGGAGTCTCTTTGAATAAAGTTAATTTTTTTTTCTATCACAGATATCCAAATACTTATTAGGTAGTCAGTGTATATCTTTCTGAAATGATGACACAAGAATTGAAAAAAATTATGTTTTCAAGTAGACAAATGAAAATAAAAATCTTTAGAAATAGGACCAAATATCTCACTGAAAAATCAGCAATTTTAGCATACAATTCTCTTCTATGAAATCATTTTCATCTAATATTTAGTAAAAGATAGCCATTTGAGGAAAGGTAAGATTGCCTCTAGGGTTGTTATTTTTCCATCCATCAGCAATATTGGAACGTAATTTCTCTGCAAAATAACCTAAATGAATTTATTTTTAAATTTGTATATTCTGGCTGCCTCTGAGCTAAAAATAGTTTCACTCAACAAAAATCATTGAATCAGGCCAAATTATTGAAACTTAATGTATTTTTAAATCCTGTTTGAATCCACTTATTGGGAACAATTGTTAAATAAATACGTGATAAGAACAAATATTTTTAGTTTTATTTCATATTTTTACATCGGTGTAATATTATAAATTGGTTATTAAGATAAATACACTCATGATCATTTAATACAAGCTCATTAAAATAAAGAGTCAGAAGCAAAACAAATGTGACTTTGTAAAGCCTATTTATTAAATGAAAGGTAAAGAGCAAAAAAGATGCTTTATGTTTATACAAATTATATATATAAATTTTGGATGCTTTGGTTACAAAACCTGAGTGAATTTTGAATTCATAAATGCTATTACACCTAATGTTGTAGAACACTAATAATAAATGTAATGTATTTTCGTTAGATTTTAAAAACCAAAATAAAATTCAGCAGAAAAGAATTATTCCAATAATGGGCGACTTGGTCTGTTAAAGTATACTTTTGAAACGGCCTAGCGTGTAAATGACAGGTCATCATACTAAAAAGAGAAGGGAACAATACGTTAATTGACACATAGAAAAAGAAGAAACTAGAGATCTTTTATGGCAACTACTTTCGGATATAAAAGGCTTTCAATTTTTTTCCATAGTTTACAGTGTGTAAGAACCAATCGAGATAATATGCTATTTAAATTTCTTACATTATGAATCTTCAAAGGAAATATTATTACCCTTGCATTGCATTTGTAGTAAAAAAATTGCAATATTTGACTTTATTTGGGATTCATTCGATATTCATTTAGTTATCTCAGGTAAATATATTTGTTTAGAGAAAAGACTAGATGCAAATATTCTATTCAGTATTATTACAAAGACGATGCAAAGTTAACTATTGACAGATAACAATATAATAATAGTTCAAATAAAAGGTGTCCCAAAATTAAAGCAAGATTTGAATTTTCCGCCATTTTTGTAGTAACTTGTTGGCAACCCTGAAAATGGACAATATTATAGCTGTGAGTTTAGGGTTAGTAAAAATGGAGCGTTACACGATACAGCAACGTGTTTTCATTATTTAACAATATTTAAAAAATAATGATTACATATAAAAGGTGATTACATATAAAAATATTGAAAATTGGCCCCCTAGGTTGTGTGACTCAACACCGTTGGATTTCTTTTTATGGGCTTGTTTTTAGTCTAAGATATATGACAACGAGCACACATGTAAAGAGGAAATTAAATGTTTCATCAAGGAAATTCAACCACATGCAAAATGGTCATGACAAATTTTCGACAAAATAGTGCATATGTGCCAGAAAAGCCATAGAGGCCATTTGCCCGATGTATTATTCCTTAAATAACCCTATCTTATGTATTTAATGATTCAATAAAAAAAATAACAATCTTAAGATTGCAAACTGTGTTATCTATTTAATTCAAATATTGCGTTGATATTGGGACACCCTTTATATACGAACGAGATTAAATGAATTTTTCGATACTGAAATATTTTTGATATTTTTATGAAAGGTATTTTTTATTCCCAAATAAATGAAAGTAAATTATTAACTTCATATATATATATATTTATTAATCATTCATTTTAATAAAGAAAATCAACTCCTAATAGGGACTTTACAATCAATCAATCAAAGTTGATGTCCTTTTACGGTCACATAAAATTTAATGTAATGTGTATGTCAGGTTAAATCCCTTTATCCTTGGGTTTTCACAAAGAATAACAAGAACGCTTATGTTACATTATTGGTTTATTATTTGAACTTCATATACCCTTTAATGTGCAGAAGCCTTTAAAATTCAATACACTTGTCGAACTTGATCAGTTAAAAGCAGAGTCAGTAGCAACAGCTGTTAACAGACTTTGAACCTTTTTAATTAGTTTAAAACTAAGGAACGAAACAAGCACTTTTTGCAAAATCCCTTGTTACAACGGCGGGAAATCTTTGTCATGCATTTCTTAAATTTAAGTTTTAAAAAACTCTTTACCCAGTTGCTTCTTCAAAGCCTTTTTTGTTTATTTTTTTAAACAACGTATATAATCGAATCACTTCCAACATATTTTATAGCCTAAAGGATGTATAAATAGATTTTGAATTATAGCAGAGGGTGAAAGGAAGAATATGAGGCTTAACCATTTGCTTTATGTTCTTGACTTGATGGTCAATCCGCGGTAACGAATCTTATATTAAATTCGAAATTTCAATTTTTTTAGTTCCATGGATTTTAATAAGAAATTTAGCTTTTGGATGCATGAGATTATTATTATTGAATGCTGTCTCAAAAACAAATTTTGTTTTCAAAGTTAGGCTGTATTTTTCTTTAAAATCGAGTGATGTTTATCCGGAAGAAATATCACTGGAAAAAACAATATACAAAGAAGTATATTTTAATCATTTATACGAAATGTAACAATCTTTGCAATTCATTTTCGGGATAGCCATAGTAACTCCTTTTTAAAAAAAATTAAGATCCAAAAAGAAACTGCATGAATGTAATAATAAAATACACTGAAGTGACAAAAGTCATGGGATGACTGTTAATATCGTGTCCGTCCTCCTTTTTCCCAGCGAAGTGCAACAACTCGACGTGTCATGGAGTCCACAAGTCGTTGGAAGTCCTCTGCAGGAATATTGAGCCATACTGTCCGTATAAACGTCCATAATTGTGAAAGTGTGGATGGTGCAGGAGTTTGGGCACGAATATGGACCTTTCGACGATGCCCCATAAATGCTCGATGGGATTCATATCGGGTAATATAGGTGGCCAGATCATGCACTGGAATTGTCCGGAATGTTCTTCAAACCAATCGCGAACAGTTCTGGCCCGGTGACATGGCGCATTGTCATCCATAAATATCCCATCGTTGTGTGGGTACGTGAAGTCCATGAATGGCTGCAAGTGATCTGCAAGCAGCTGAACATAACCATTTCCAGTCAATGATCGGTTCAGTTGCACCAGAGGACCGAATCCATGCCATGTAAAAACAGCCCACACCATTATGCAGCCACCACCAGCTTGAACAGTGCCTTGCTGACATTTTGAGTCCATGGCTTCGTGGGGTCTGCGCCACACTCGAACTCTAACATCAGCTCATAACAACTGAAATCGTGACTCGTCTGACCACGCCACGGTTTTCCACTGGTCTAGGGAGCAGTCGATATGCTCACGAGCCCAGGAGAGTCTCTGCAGGCGATCTCGTGCTGTCAGTAAAGGTACTCGAGTCGGTCTTCTGCTGTCATAGCCCAAGGAAGACAAATTTCACCGCACAGTCCTATCGGACACGTCCCTCGTACGTCCCACATTGATTCCTGCAGTTATTTGACGAAGTGTTGCGTGTCTATTAACATTGACCATCCTACACATACGTCGGCGGTCTCGGTCGTTAAGTGCAGGTGGTCGCCCACTGTGCTGTCCATGATGGGATGGGATGCCTGAAATTTCATACTCTCGGCACACTCTTGATACTGTGGATCTCGGAATGTTGAATTCACTAACGATATCCGCAATGGAATGACCCATGCGTCTAGCTCCAACTAACATTCCACGTTCAAAGTCTGTTAATTCTCTTTGTGCCGCCATAAATCACGAAAAACCTGTTCACACGAATAACTTGAAAACAATTGAAAGCTCTCGAAAACGAACTGTGCATTTATACTTTTTCGCTGCGATACTACTGCCATCTATATATTTGCATATTGCTATCCCATGACTTTTGTCACTTCAGTGTATATTGTAAATTGTATTAGACTATAACTGAAGTCATTTTAAAATGGTAAATGATGTCGATTCTTATGATAACGAAACGTGACTCTTAAGGAAATAATTTATATGTTCAAAAAGCGTTTTTCAAAGTTTTATTATCACGCTTTTGATTACAAGTTTCTTGAGATGACCAATTATTGTTCGTACTGTACATGATGATGGTATCCGCAGTATCCATACATTCCTTCGTAGCATTCGCTCAACGCACAACCTATCATTCGGATACCTACCTACCATTACAAACGAATGGTAGGTTACTCTTCGCGCAACCTAT
>JAOUZG010038692.1:833377-849698 GCA_026289955.1 Argiope argentata | reverse complement strand
TACAAACATAATTAAGTATCAACATAATTGCCATGAGGTTTCAGACATTTTTATGTTTGTGGATCAGATTTCTAATTTCTTCTTCGGAGAATGTTGCCTTCAATAACGTAAGATGCGGTGATGAATTTTCAACTAGGCAATTACCTAGGAATAGAGATAAATTGATTAATATTGTTATTAGTTTAGTTGCTAAACAATAAAGGTGTAAAAATATGTACATTCTATAAATATAAAATTGTAAGTTTTTACAGTGTATTTGCATTCACTTATGAAACTCATAACTAAATATAACTTACTAATTATTTACAATATATCGGATTATCCATATAACTAATTGCTATATCCTGTTTTATATGAACCATAAAATAATTTTTATTGCCGTAAATTTTTATTATTTGCCTTATATTTTATCAGAATAATTATTTTTCTAGAAAAAAAGGGAAAGAGTAATAAGTGTAGATAACTTTTATAGAATTTTATTGCTTTAGTCTTTACACACTTAAATGTGAAAAAAATATGTAAAATACATAAACTTTGATAAATTTTCAAAATTAAAAAATTATTCCTTTAATTGAACAATTATTTTAAAAGGCAAAAATTCTAGACTATTGGGATGGAAAATCAAAGGAATGTTAAAATAGATCTCACGCCCCTGATGTGAATTTTTATATGAATACAGAATCAAAAGCATGGTCCGCTGATAGGACAAATTCTTGAAGTTACACTGCGATTAAATCGAAAATAACTGTTTTCGTTTCTTTTCCTTTTTAATGAATTTTTGGAAGACTTAAATAAGCAGTCTCCATAAATTAAATACTGAATATTTTCTTTAAACTATTTTTTTATATTAAAATACCTTGACAAATTTACTTCCGATTCAATCACCCCATCAAGTTTTCAAAACCGAGCAAACTAAAAGAATTGAAATAATCTTAAAAAATTATTCATCCATAAAATAAATCAATACATATTGTGAAAAATGCCTGTATGTTTTTATGCAAACAAAAGCTCGGTAATAAAATAATACATTTTATCTTATGAAATTTACATCAGTTTTGAAGAATTATTCAGTATTTCAAATGAAATTTATTCATGCAAACCATGTATTATTGCTCTTTATGCAAGGTAAACAAAAGAAGTTCTTGCCGTTTGCGCGTTTCCATTGAAAGAAGTGAGAATGAGTACGCAAATTCATGTATGAGGTGATTCAAAAACCGTCAGTCGAGAGCAGAAGTATCAGTTGTTTTAAACGCAGGTCCATTACTCACATTCATCAATCGGAACTGTAGTGAAGCAAAATGGACGGATCGAAGGAGCTCGTTCGGGGTTGTTTACTTTACGACTTCAAAGTGGGCTTATCAGCAGCTACAACAAGTCGCCGAATATGTCAAGCATTTGGGGATAGTGCTGTCATTGAACTTACGGTAAGGCATTGGTTTCAAAAACTCAGGTCGGGAGATTTGTCCTTCTGTGATAAAGCTCTGTCTGGTGGACTTTCCGTCAAATGGTTCACTATGAGTTGCAACCAAGGGGCCAAACAGCCACTGCGGACCTGTACTCCCAGCAATTGGAACATGTACAACAGGCATTGTATCAGAAGGAGCCAGCACAACACGAGGCCGAATGTCGCGCTGGTGGCCAGGAATACGATACAGCGAGTTGGTTGGTAGACTTTGCTTCCATCTTCCTTATTCACCTGACCTTACACCACCCGATTACCACCTCTTTCATTCCTTGGACAATCATCTTCGTGGTAAATCCTTAACCAATGATGCAGACGTGCGCCAAGCTCTCACGGACTTCTTTGCGTCCCAAACCCCCGAGTTTTACCGCAAGGGGATTGAACAACTGGAGACACGTTGGCAAAAGGTGTTGGGTGCCGATGGGGATTACTTTGAGGACTAACAATAGGCTACGCTGTTTGTATGCCAAGTTCTTTAGGGTCATTAAAAATGGCAAGAACTTTTTTGTTTACATTGAATTACTTACAAGTTTTTAATATCATCAAAAAAATTTACTCATTAAATTACTCTCTTCTGTCAAATTGGTGGATATACCAATTACACTTAAGTTATATTTTTTCTGTGACTTTTCCTTTGCAGATAACACTGTGCACAGTGGGCTACGGTGATACGGTTCCCATTACGTGGCCAGGGAAGCTGATAGCAGCCTTCTGCGCCCTACTCGGTATCTCTTTCTTCGCCCTACCTGCTGTAAGTAATGTGCTACTCGTCTACCGTTACTTTTGTCTCGACATGAATAACTGATATATTTGCTATTGGAAAGGTGAATTTTACCGATTTACTTGAATTGATTTTATTTTTTATAAAAATGTTCGCACCCATTTGCACTGATGGGCACCATCGAATTGCAATGGGCTTGCAGATTTAAATATGATTTCAAACAATTCCTGGTTCATCATTTATAGCAATTACTCTGCAGCTAAAAGAAATTAATGATAATATAATGATAATATTACGATTGAATAAGACTTCACACCACTAACAGGAGATCACTTCATTGTTTATCCCAATTACTCCACAGAAAGCAAAATTATTATTGATAACAAACTAAATGATTTGCTGTAGCTGGATTTAAATAATTTTGGTAACTTATCAGACTGGCTATGAGTTCATGCTACTAGTGGATCCTAAACCTTCATTTAAACTTTGCCTTCAACTGACAAATCTGCTACTCACAAATGACTAATTATATATATTTACAGGTTTAATTATAATTAGGTCCCACTATTGTTATTCAATTACACTGCAGCTAAAAGAATTTATGGTCCTATTTTCGTCATCGCTTAAATAAGACTTCAGACAAGTAGCAGGATATCAGTTCATTGTTAAGTCAATTAAAGTAAAGCTAGCAAATTATAACTGATAGTAAATGATTTTGAAAATTTATGAGACTGGATATGAGTTCATACTGCTGGTGGATCATAAAGCCTCATTTAAACTTTGCCTTCAACTGACAAATCTGCTTGTCACAAATGACTTATTATATATACTTATAGATTTAAATACAATTAGGTTCCGCTATTGGTGGTTCATCATTTATTTCAATTGCTCTGTAATAAGCAGAAATGATGTTCATTAATTAATCATCAATTTAAATGCAATATATCAGTGGCAGCTCATTAGTTTGTTGCCTCATTTATTCCAATGAGACAGCAAAGAGCACTATTATTGCTCTAGCACTGAAATGTAATTTCTTACCGTTGTTAGTTCATCTGATCCTCATGTAAGCCTAATTTTTGTTTGACGGATCTATTGGTGGTAAATAAATATATTTTTTAAGTTATAGTTTTGAATGTGGCTTCGAATCTGTGGTAGCTTTCCAGGGATGCAAAGGAATATTCAAAATTTTGAATATGCAAAAAAAAGGGATGAATAGATATGAATGTTGCTTGCGTGTATGAAATTAACTTCTACATGAATGCTGCTTGTAAAAGGTCAAAATCACATGGGGCAAATGTAACTCACCCAAACAAAAGTTCATACTTCTTTCTATGTTACAATCTATTATTTTTTTTCCTATTAGGCTTGAAGGAAAGTTATAGTTTTTTGTAAATCTTAACATTTTTTTGTAAGTCCTGTACATAAAGCAAAAATCTTTTAGAATTTCTTTATAACATGAAAACCAAAAGAGTAATGTATTTTAATTCCATTGTTACTGTAAAAGACTGTATGAATGCCATAACAGCTAACTCGAATCTGAGAGGGTTTCCATTGCCTGTTCTTTATAACATGAAGACCAAAAGAGCTATGCATTTTAATTCCAATTTTACTTTAAAAGCCTGTATGAGTGTTATAACCGCTAATTAGAATGGGAGATGGTTTCCATTGCCTCTTTGTTATATCATGAAGACCAGAAAAAGTAATGCATTTTAATTCCAATTTTACTGTAAAAGACTGTATGAGTGCCATAACCGCTAACCCGAATCTGAGAGGGTTTCCATTGCCATTCCAGGGCATTCTGGGGTCCGGTTTCGCCTTGAAAGTCCAGCAGCAACAGAGGCAGAAGCACATGATCCGTCGTCGTGTTCCAGCGGCCACTCTCATCCAGTGCCTCTGGAGGTGCTACGCTGCCGACGAAAATTCCATGTCTGTTGCCACCTGGAAGATACACCAACAACCACTACCCAGTCCTCCTGCGTGAGTACTCACCACCCTCTTCTATGCATCCAGCATCTCATTGTTGATACGTGTTATGATCAGAATATCTTTTGCATGTCGAGCATCAAGTGGTTGGTTTTTGTAACTCAATTCAGGTTTATCATAGCATTTCTTATAAGATTTTAGCTTAATATTAGCATATATTGCTATATATGAATAGGTATAAGGTATGAATATATATGAATAGATATAATACATCTATATATAATGGAATATATAGATGTGAGCAGGAGAATATTATGTGAGTTCTATTTATTATCATCCTTCATACATGAAGTATTTCGTTATTGTAAAAATATTGTACCAAATTAAGTTTAATGATAACCAAATAATGCTTAATAATATTAAGCTCTAAAACTTTATCATATTATATTAAGGTTGATGTATAGTTTAATCCCCTTCTTCGCCAATTGCCGATAATATACCAATGCTGGCAACCCCGTTCTTTTAATTTTGGCAACCCCAGGCTATCTTTGTCCTTGACCGGAAAATCTGACCTGTGCTGTGATTCATGGTTGGTGAGTTGGCGATTTTTGAAAATGGCGCCAATCAGGGAGTTAAACTATATTCGCAAGAAGATTAATCATGTCCACATATTATTAGAAAAAAATGATTGATGAGATTTAATTGAAAATATATAGTTTCAGGAAATGTTATATATTTTGGAAAACCTAATTGAAATTAACAATAGTGGAATGTTCTTTCTTTTTCCAAATCTATTAAAATCAATAACGATCGAAAGAAAAAATTTCTTAGATTAACTAACTTATATAATTATGAATATAAATCTTTATAATCAGGAACCCTTCTGGTAGGCAGTCTAATTTCTCATATAATATAAATTTTTAATTAAATATTAGTATATTACAATTGTATTCAAAAGAAAGAATAAAGTTACTCCCAAAACATTTATTGTATATTAACTGTCAAGGTTTGTATGTTAGAATTCAATTCAATACAAGAAAATTAGCTCCTTGGCTTTTCAAAAAATTTCCATTTGATTTATCACTCCACATTATTAATTAAAATACAAAGATAAATAATTAAAACTCGTCTATTCAGAGCTTGGTACTTACGTATTATACCGTCTTCGCCAACGATCGCCAACGGTTTAGTAACTCATTAGTGACAGATTTAAATTTGGCGATAAAAAGCAACGGATTGCACCATTGTCGGATTGCCATACTTGGCGGTTTAGCAACTCATTGGCGATTACTTCAACTTTGGCGATAAATTTGGGCGGTAAAACTTTATATATTAACAACTATTCAATATTTATAGATAAATAGTTAGAATATAAGCCAATCTGAATAGTGTAACTTTAGTTATGAATACTCTGTACGTAAATTCCCCTTATTAGAAAGTTTTTTTTTTTCTTTTATATATATATATAAAAACTATTTTATTTTACATCGTGCATTGTTTAAGGTCTTAATAATTAAAAATGTCCTTAACATTTTCCTAGTGAATAATTAAATTAACTTTAGTATATTTCACAAGTAACCTTCTGTACATACGTATTATACCGTTCAACTTTATCGCCAAATTTGATGTCGTCGCCAAATAAGTTCCTAAACCGCCAATTATGGCAATCCGGCAATGGTGTAATCCATTGATCTTTTCGCCAAATTAAAATCCGTTGCCAATGAGTTACTAAACCGTTGGCGATCATTGGCGAAGACGATATAATACGTAAGTACTTAACCTTTTCCCAAATTAAGAAGCGGAACTCTACAGTACATATAATATAATTTACTGTACCCTTTTCTCAAAATGTCTTCAATACTGCTGAAAGGAGAATAGAGAAAAACTTTAAATAATTACAAATTATAAATATATCAATTAATTTTAATTATTAATATTCGTTAATGATGTAATTTATGTTAAGCGTACGTTAAGTTGTAAAAACAACCACTTATACAAATTCGACTCTGCATGATTTTTTTCTTTATATATATATACCACTTTTTATATTTCTATCAATGTTTGTTTTTGCCAAATGAATGTGCATGTTCCTGTTAAGCACTGTCAAAGAGCACGTCCCTCTTTCTCTTCATTCTCACTTGTCTTCCAGCTTCCACTCCGGTTCGTTCACGAGCATTAAGCTCAAAGACAGGCTCGACCTACCTCAAGGCACATCGGGCCTGTAAGTACTCTCACCCATCTTCTCTTTTCTTTCTGTACTGTACTGTAACTCTTTTGCATCCTGTCACGCATGTACTGTGTATCAACCATGTATTCTTCCCTGTCCGTATTTGTTGTATACTGCTAAAATACCTAATTTGGAATGTTGTGCTCTTTAATTTTCTGAAAATCCCAGACTTTCTCGGTTTTAACAATTACAGCAACAATGGTGTTGTATGACTTGATCCTGTCTAATCAAATAAACGGGTAGCTTTTAAACACAAATGTTTTATTTACAGCTTATATACAATAAAAAAACAACTCATCCTCATCTAGGTTAATATAATGGAAAATATTTACATATGGATTAACAGCTCCTCGACTGATACAAGGAAAACTAACAGGCTGCTAGCGTATCCGGTTACTGCTGGGGTAGCTCAAAGGATATATTTCGAATAGATCTTTAATCATTCTCTCCAAAGAAGAATCTCCTGTAGGGTTCGAGATGACGAGGTACCTCACCAGCTCTTCCGCTCATCTCAAAACCTTCCATTATCTTCGGTCAAATTCCCTCTCTCATTTTCGCATTGGTGTGCTAGAGATGCCAATAACCCAATAATTCTTCAGAAATATCCCCAGTGATCAGCAGTTGATCGTGGAAATATTTACTAATCATCCACCCTCGTAGCTGACCCTCCACAATAAGGAAATATTTACATCTGGGTGTTTTGACACGATTTCTTTCTTTAGAGGGCCGTAAAACGCATGTGTGATTCATCATCTGGACTCGATTCAAGTCCAGATGGTTTCTTAAGGAGGAGAATCCCCCGTTTGGGGCCATCACATAGGGAAAGTTTCACAAGGATAAGAATCCTTCCCCAGCTGACCAGATATAATAATCGTCAAACATTTGTTTTTTAGAAAGGGAGAAAAGATTTACAACTTCTTTACAATGTTCACATAAATCACTCTTCAACAACAGTCTTAGCTTTACAGTTTTTAAGTAATTCAGTATTTCACGTGCTCGAGAGTTTAAAGAACTCAACTGAATGATTTCTGGAAAATATGCAGACTATAACTTTAAAAAAATGTATTCGAACTTTTTTATAAATAAATTTTAGTTTTATTAATTTTTTTCATACAACTATGAGCGTTATTATATCACTATCTAATTTGCTAAATTTCATATCAATCTTGAGGATTAAAAGATTCTGACCACCATTTGGCGATTTAAAAAGCAAAATTTATTTATTTAGTCATTATTAAATTCTGAGGCAACATAGTATTAGCCTGATGTAGAATTCTGACCTCCGAATTTTGAATACTTACGCATACACGCATTATTTACCAAACTGTATTATCTTTATATCCTTTCATAAAACTAAGTCAATATGGAGAATTAAAAAAAACATTTACAGGAAGATTAAAAAATTCTAAGTTGCTTTATAAATCAATATTGCGTAAATAACTGGCCCAGATAATTTTTTGATAATTTTATGGACCGGATGATTTATTTTAAAACATTGAAAAGGGTAGTTTTTGCCTAGAACTGAAAAAAATGATAACATTTAACATTCAGTAAATGAAATCTGACAATTACTTTCAATAGGAATTCGTCTATATACGAAGATTTTAGAATTATTTTTGAATTTAATAGTTTAACTAAATAACAAATGAATAGTAAATCATAAGTGATATTCAAAAATTTCAAGCGTGCATTTTTTTTAAAAAAAATTAAAAGTTTATAATATGCTTTGTTTTTTACCTCAAAAAATGTTACATTATTCATTTTAAAGATACCTGTCAAACTTTTTTTAACATCCATTATTATTTTGATAAATTTCCGAAAATGCAATGTTTGTAAATATTTCATAGAATCTTACGACATAGAATTCATGCTCAAATATAAGTATAATAAGTTTTTGAAAATTTTTAATGAAACTTTACAATGTATTATAAGAATGAATATTTTATCTTATGCAATTTATTCAACTATACTGCATAATTATATAAATAAAAATGAAATGAACTGTTCCAAATATAAATTTTCTTTATTTTTTAATATAATTTGGTATTAAAATAGACTTTATAAGTCTTATTTTTCAATATCAAGAGTAGATGTATTAAAGAAAGAGTACATACATAATCCTTTCCTCAGTCTTAAACCTTTGTGAAAAGTTTCAACATCTCCGTATTGCAATAGAGTAAGACGGCGATGTATTAAATCATGATATGAATATAAATCTTGCTGCATTATACTCCATGATCTGAAAGATAACGGACCATCATGAGCGTATATAACGTTTCATAATATAAAGCATCATAATATTATATATGATATTGTGTAGCGGTTATAATATTTCACACATGATTATCTTAATGAAGATTTATGAGATAATTATTAATAAATCATAGTTTAGGTCCTTGTATGAGGTCAGATGCAAATCTAAAGGTTAGAGAAATGCATATTAATGCTTTATTGTCCTCAAATGCAAGCCATTTGGTAATTGTACTTTAGATAATTTAATAGAAATAGTATTCAAATGTATATTAAAGCACCATTTATATGCATTTCAAGAGACTGGCTTGAAACAAGTATAATAATAAAAAAATATATAAGTTTTGAAATTGTCTTACAGGCCTTGAAATTCAAAACGGCATCTTGTGTAGAAAAGCAAGTAATTTATATATAATAACAAATTGACTATGTTGTGTTTAGTGTCAGTGGTTATAGTGCCCTTAGATGTCCTTAAAAGCTGCAAAAAATAAAAGATGTCAACCGAAAAATTCAGTTAGAAAAATGTACGCTATTGTACGCTAAATGTACGCTATAAAAACATTTAAAAAAGTTTCATAGAAATAGATTTATAATTGGAAATATTTGCGATCAAAATTCTGAACTATCGGTGATTTGAAAGAAAAAAAAAGAGTTGGTCCTAAAATTAAAAAATATATCCTTTTGTATTATATATATATATAAATTTTATTCATATTATATATATATATATAATATGAATAAAAATCTTGCTGAAAAAATTCTGAAAAACGGCTTTGAGGAGATGTGGTCACATTTTTTTGTTTTTAAGACAAATCATTTCCAATTCACATAAAGTTCATAATTTTATTCTCAGATTTTTCTAATTTTACAAGTAATTCTGTGAAACTTTTTCGTCTGTTTATATTAAGATTAGCGTACATTTATATGGATATTTACATATTCCGAATAGAAATTCTATTTATATTTATATGATTATTTCTAATCAGACTCTTTTGCCGATATCCATTAACTTTTGATTGATATTTTGCAACTTCTTTACTTTGATTTTAGAGCTACATTCACATATCTTAACAAATTCGACATAGTCACTGTATTACAGATACACGTCACTTTCCTTTTGTACTAAACGCCGTTTCAAATTTAAAGAACTTATAAAGACTTTATCAATAACCCTGTACAATCTAAATTATTACTTTATATAATATCACTAACGCAAATTCACGTAAAAGTAAGGATTTGTTTAGATTCTTTTTAAGAGGTTACTAGTTTATCATCTTGTATAATCGAAAAATAGTAATGGAATTATAAATACGAGAAATGATAAAGATCATAACTTTCATTGCATATCCTGACGGTAAGACAGGGTCCCAAAAAAGTTATATAAAAAACTTGTTTATAACAATTATTATTAAACAACAAAGTTTACAAAAAATACATATTCTTTGAAAGATAAAACATTGTGACAATATTAACAATATATCAAGCTTTAGGAACCAGGCTTCTAAATGCTTCATTATAATCTCTTAATAATTATAATATTTATAAAATCGAACATCTATTTCAATAATAATGTGTGCAAACGGGATCTCGAGCAATCTGAGATTATAATGACTAAATATGAATGTATATTTACAAAATTCATGAAATAAAATAAGTATTTATCTCAAATGAATTATTAATATGTTAAAATGAGCTAAAATATTAATTATATTTACCATCCGATTAACAAATTAGTAGCTCAATTAAAATTTAGTCCGTTAAGTCCCACCTTTTTAAAGCCAAATGATGATGTATATACATGTCGAACGAAATACGGGGTTGCTTAGTAACTTTTGCAAAAAAAAATCATAATAAAGCAAATAAAATTTCGTTTTCAATAAAATTACGAATCGACCGCACCAAAACGAAGATTTTGATTAACATATATAAGCGCCAAATGCTCTTAACTGGTTAAAAAACAGCCCATTGGCTTGCGGCTCAAAATATCTAAATTTACTAGTAATTGTCATTCGATATGTTGATTGCCGTAGATAGCTAAAAACCACTGAACTTATGTATTAGACCAGCGAAGCCAGTGGTTTAGTAATTCATTGGCGACGGATTCTAATTTGGCGATAAACCGTCAACGCCAACGAAACCAACAAAATGACAGATGACAAGGTTTGATCAATTTTTTAAATAATGGCGGTTTAGCAACTCATTGGCGACGCCTTCAAATTTGGCGATAAAGATCAAAGGTCTAATATGTAACTAGCAAAACCGTATTGTGAATCGAATTAAAGAATTTTTTCATTTATTTTCACATATATGTTGAAAGTTTTTATAAGTTCAAGCTTCTAAGTTTTTGCAATGGAATCTGCTGTTATTTTAAACGAACATCGGCACTTTAATTAGTAATTCAATTCATGAATCATGGATGATTATAGCCAGTAGTGCATTAAAATTCATGTAGCTGTCGCAACCGTCAAAATTAATTGTAAAGTGGGTGGGTACGATGCCCAAGCAGTTAGGGCTCAAATCCGGAGAGTTCCAGGTTCTAACCGCATGAGTCAAACATCCTTCCGTTGGCGTAGTGTACAATTTCAAAAGGAAAATAATCAAACCGTTGTCCTCGTATCTTGATATACGTTTAAATTAGCCTTCGTATTACTTCTAAACGGAAAGCTAATATAATTAACACTTTGCAGTCCGAAAAATAATTAGATGTAAAATTATTCACCTAATACAAAGATATGTTTATTGCTATGAGAAATAAATATATATAATTCTTTTAAGTGGGATTTCTTTGAAAAGTTATTATACATCTCTTAATCATTATGTAGGCGTTTTTAACAATAAAATTTGAAAAATAAATAAAACGTCAAAATGCTGCACAGTCTTGAATGTCGAGTCACACTCCACATCGAACCTCAAAGGGTTATAATAGGTATGCAAAACGATCTAGAAACTAAAGGTAAGATTCGAATAATTTGAAGTTTGCATAAAACTTACTCATTACAATGTTATGAATGCATAGGGACTCGCATCAAACGATGTATAAATGAGAAACATATA
Organism: Argiope argentata; assembly: GCA_026289955.1. Classification (NCBI taxonomy): domain Eukaryota; kingdom Metazoa; phylum Arthropoda; class Arachnida; order Araneae; family Araneidae; genus Argiope; species Argiope argentata. Next base: position 838,061 of record JAOUZG010038692.1, on the reverse strand, counting down.
ACCAGTTCACTGCGTTATTTATATTAATCCAAAAAAGCGTAAATTTTCGAAAATTATTAATGTTACCTTAAAATATAAATAAAAATTCAAAAAATTAAGTAATACTGAGAACAGAGTATGATTATCGCAGGTGACCCAACTTTAGAATAATATTATGCAATGTTATACTCTTCAATATTCAAAAATACTATACAATATTGCAAATATTGTTTAGAATCAACCAATATTACCCAATATAAATGTCCTACTACTATTATGCATTCCATATCCAAACTTGAGAAACAGAAAAAAAGGACATACATATAAGGTGTTTTATAGATAAAATTGTTTCATTTATTTAGAAAAAAAATATTTCTATCAACTAATTACTATCACTTCCCATAGTTAAAAAAGTAAATAATATGCAAGAGGAACAATTATTTCAAGTAAGCGTTGTATACATTAGTTACATGTATAAGTTTGTTTTATTCTCGTGTTCGAACGTATTGTTTTAGGAATGAGGTTTTGTGGCGTCAACAAAAACCCGGAGACGAAAAATAAAGAAATCTGTTGGAGAAAAATAAAAATTTTATTATCTACACGAGCACCTTAAAAAATCATCTTTTAACAACGCATTGTCATCACATTTACAAAAACTCTGATTAAAAAAAATAAGTTAATGACTACGCCCAATAAAACCATGAAGATTGTCATTTTGAGCATCTGATTATATGAAATGAAATAAATAGGAAATGTGATATTTTTTTTAAATGCGAGACAAAGTTTTTTTCTGATCGTTTGCAGTACTAAAGGGACTCATTCAATGAAACCATTAAAATGAATAAAAATATAATTCAACTTTCACGAGCACGTGATGCTTGGCCGTTCAAGAAATGATGTTCTGACAGGATACATTGAAATATGCATAGCAGATTTCATTTTAATCTTTTATTGTTTTTCGTTTAATGAGTTCTTTTTTCTGTCTTTACATGTATGTAACTGTTAGTGTTTGCATATATGTTAAATGTCTGAGTGTTACAGTAAAGAATTTCCTGTTGATGTTATTAAGTAATTAAATTCTTGAGAAATCGTAAAGTAAATTAAATATTCTTTCTTAGCATATACAAATGAAATTATTTTATATTTTTAGTGAAAAATTTACTTTATAAAAAATGTACTTCATGATTGCATTTTGATGTTTTGTTTTACTTTAAGTAAAATTTATTACGATATATTAACACAACAGCCAATTACTAGTGGTACTTACGTATTAGACCGTCCAGCTATATCGCCAAATTTGAAGTCGTCGCCAATGAGTTGCTAAACCACCAATTACGGCAATCCGGCCATGGTGTGATCCATTGATCTTTATCGCCAAATTTAAATCTGTCGACAATGAGTTACTAAACCGTTGGCGAAAACTGTATAATACGCAAGTACTTTGCTAGCTTATGCTGTTTTACTTAAAAAGCCATATTTCATCTGTCTAAAACAAATTTATTAAAGCATGAAGAAAAGCAATCAGAAATAAAGAGAGTTGTCACAAATTGTAGTAAAAAAAGTTTTTAAACAATGGTTAAAATTGTTATTTAAATGTACGATATGAAAAGCAAAATCTATGCTATGCGATTCTTAAAATTGAAAACGATGAATGTGCAGTACATCACCATTCACCGTATACAGTATTAAGAAAGAAATATGGGCGTTGTAAAATGAATAATGAGCGTTATATCAGAATACGAAAGATAGAAATGGCACAATCACAGTGCAAGAGGATTGAGTGTTCTTCTCACAGTAGCAAACACTCATGGGAAAATCGTGTAAGATCATCGTGTTGGAAAGTAAATAATGCGTAATAGATTTAATTGCATGAGATTTACTGTTTTACTCAAGATTCCACTGGTCCAACCAGTTTTTTAAAAAAGCTGTTCTTCCCAAGTCTTTTAAAACCTATATTCATATATTAAATTAAAAGTGCTGTTAATTTGCTCTAAAAATTACTTTGAAGTGTGATATAAAGCATAGAAAAAAGCTTGAAGTGCTTAATAAAATTTGGGCAAAATTACCGAGAACGTGAGAGAAAGGAGACTGCTGTTCAGCAACTCTGTAGTTGAATTTTGTCGCTTGTCATTTATATTGCCCAAATCACGACAAAACTAATATTAATCAATGATCTCCACGCTACATTTTGCCATCATTTGAAAACATAATAGAATTGTCGTGAAGAGTATCTAAAGATTCAATTTTCAATTCACGAAAATTCATGTCACCCAAAACAAGCCAAAAAATATTAATCAATGATCTTTACGTCACACTTGGCCATCATACCTTGAGAGGTAGATAAAATTTTGATTTTCAATTCGTCCCAATTTATGTTGCTCCCTACCAATCAACATTCAGCAAATTTAACTCTAGAGGTATTTAGAATAAAACTGAGGTGATATGGCATTCAGTGTCCCCACAAATGTCCGTGATGATCCATAAAGACCAGCTTGATTGGCCGCACTTGCTGAAAAGAAACAGTTTACTAGTTTCTGGAAAGGGGGTTGTATCATCTCCATTATAAAATCTTCACCGGCATAACAATATCCGCTGAATGCCGAGTATTTCAAAATATTCGCCAATCTATATATTACAGTTGTGAAAGGTGTGGTTGGTATAGTCGGTACTTCGAGTTTTTGTAGTCAAACTGACTACCAAGAACTAAACAGATGCAAAACGTCGCCAAATAAAAACCTCATCCGCTATTACTATTTCTGCATCTTCATGTTCTAACTCATTCGATGGCATTTCTTGTCAGATATTCAAATTTCAAACAGTTGAAACTTCGCTTCTTTTATCTTTCTTAACCAGTTTACTTGCTGAATTTTGAGTTGCTGCGTAACTCTTAAAATTATTTTTTATTCGTATTTGGCCAAAGCTAGTTTTATTAAAAGTTGATAAAAATTAATAATCATTTTTTTTTTCGTTCTTAAGCCTTTCGAACAAAACATCATTGATTATTGGTCGAGATATGACTTTATTTAAAGTTTATAAACACACAAAAAAAGCTAAGTTTGCAAAAATGTATTTTTTTAATTTCTATATTCAAGATATTTGTTGATAAGGCCGCCTTATTATCTGATGAGTATAGTTTCAGAAAAAAAGCATTGCTTCTTTCAATTAAGAAAAGTCAGAAAATACAAAAAATATATATATATTTTTACAGTTCATTGAAAACTTATAAAAGAAGCAAGAAAAAAAATCCAGAAAAGTAAATACAAAAAGTTTGCAAGCAACATATTATTGGAAAGACAGTAATGAGATCTCTCTCTTTAATGTCAGAGTTTCTAGATTTTTTTTTTTCATTGATCCTAAGCTTTGTTGTTACAAAACTATTGATAAAAATAAGTTTTTTAGATGTATTTGTGACTTGCTTTTAAATAAAATTCTGTCCACTTTTTACTTCCTCTTATACAAACAAAGTATTGTAATTCTACAAAAAAAATCAAACTCAAGATTTTTCGATTTTTTTTTTTTTTTTTGTTTTCATTTTTTTTTTGCTTTTCTGAATTTGAAAAGACGTATTTTTGATATTAAGTTTGGAATTATCAGTGTTAAATTATCTGTTTGAAATTATCTGTGAACATGATAGTTGAACTACGTTTTGAACCTGTTCAGTGAAATCTGATATGTGACTTTTAGCCCAAATCTGCCGGCGTCCTGGCTAAAAGGTAGCGCTTCTTCCTCGTTATCTGGACGTCCCGGTTAGGGCATTGTTGTTCTTCTATATTCTATCTGTGAGGCGTGTGAATGTGTCCCCCTGTAAAAAAGGGCTTGTGCAAGCGAATGTGGTGAGTGTGTAGCTAAGTCGTACTCTTGGCCCTAGTTGGCACTACTTCAAACAAGAGACACTCATTTCGGCTTAAATCCGCTGATTCATCAGCAGGCTTGTCCATGGCAAGTGTCATTGGTGACACTTGCCATAACCCAAAATCTTTATATTTCTATTAATTTTTGAACGGAATTTATTCATAGGACATCGGTGTATGGTTGGTTGAGTGCAAGCGACTACAATTACATTGAAAAAATTATATCTAGATAAATATAATTTGGGGCATCTTGCTGCTAAAATTGTGAATATTTATTCAAATTTGATTTCAATCGATTGAGAAAAAGACATTACACTAATCATAGACAGTATACTAGTCAGTTAGACGTTTTAGATGAAGCACAAAATACTCATGCATAGGTAAAAAAAAGTTAGTCAAATTACATTTTTATTCATTTTAATAGTTTCATTGAATGTCACTTTAGTATTGCAAACGACTCAAAAAACTTTGTCTTGCATTTATTGTTTAAAAAATATAACATTTCCTGTTTATTTCATATCATTTAATCGCGTGCTCAAAATGACATTTTTCTAGGTTTTATTAGCTATTGGGATTAACTTATAATTTTAATCAGAGCTTTTGTAAACAAGATGACATCTCGTTATTAAAAACTGATATGCTGAGATGATCTTACAGATAATAAAAATTTTATTTTTCACCGACGGATGTTTTTATTTTTCGGCTGCGGATTTTTGTTGACGCTAAAACCCTCGACCAAAGAACAACATGTTCTGACATGATAAAAACTAAATGATCTACTAACAGAAAAAATGTAATTTCCAATTTAAAAAATCTTGATAGAAAATATAAGATATAATTTTCAGTTTAGTCCA
>JAOUZG010038692.1:792391-823899 GCA_026289955.1 Argiope argentata | reverse complement strand
TATGTCGGTCAATTATGTATGTATTTAATTGAATTTTATGTCTTGCATTTTGATTTAGAAAACGTATGCCAGTTTCTTATCAATAAATTAGCTTCTTAAAATGCTACCAAAAACAATGTATACAAACTTTGGATTAAAACTTTTTTTAAAAAAACTAAATGAAGACATGAATTTTAAAAGAATGAGAATTCGTCTAATTATGTTTTTATTTCCTAAATTTTCCTTTATCAAAGTTTAGTATGTACTAATTTAATTCACCATATTATAAAAAAACAAAATCTATATGAAAATTTTCAAGGCAACTTTTAGCAATTGTAAAATGTTATCATTTTTATATGGAAATCTAAGGAATCGTAACAGTAACTGTAATTCAAGAACATCATTATTTTGTAAACACAGAAACTTTATAAACTCTGAAAATCTCGCTCCAAAAATGCATGATCAAGTTCTTATCAGGTGATCGGTAGAATTTAAATTTTTTTTCAACTATTTAATCTCCTTTTTTGCTACGAAATAGAAGCCATCTAATATATTAGTACTTTAACCATTCAATTACAGTAATAATCACTAATGTCCAAAAGATAAGTAATAAATGAGACATTAGATTTAACACACATTTATTATAAAAGAATGGTACTTACGTCTCATACCGTCTTCGCCAACGATCGCCAACGGTTTAGTAACTCCTTGGCGGCGGATTTAAATTTGGCGAGAAAGATCAATCGATTACACCATTGCTGGATTGCCATAATTGGCGGTTTAGCAACTCATTGGCGACGACTTCGAATTTGGCAAAAAAAATTGACAGTAATACATAATAATAAACCGTAAGAACCAAATGAATCAACATTTAGCCACATGCAAACATTGTTTGTAAGCAGGGCCAAGATGAAGGATGAGGAAAAGAATTAAATATGCCCTTTTTGGGAATAAAGCTTGGAGAGGTGGATTAAATTCGCACAATTAAAAAAAATTAAATGTTGGGAAGAGGTATCATATGATTGGTGTATATCACGCTATAGGAAGAAAACAGATTTCAATAATTTATCTCAATTATTTTTTAATTTAACCCTCTTAAGGTATGCTTATGTACATGTTTCCTATAGGCAGAAACTGGATTTTTCTAAGCCTTTGACGCTTATTTTTTTTTTATTTATTTTATATATTGGAAAAACTGGTTCAATTAGAAAGCCATATAGCAATCAGTTTATCTGTCATTTCCTTCACCTGTAAGAATAATGCATTGCAGTTGAATTTGCTTTCAAATAGGAAAAACAGCGTCCTGTTAGTATTCTCAGACAGGGTTTCTCAAAGTTATCGACATGTCAATAAACCCTCTAATAATCAAATAATTGAATTATGAACTTTGATGTATTCAGACTGTGCCATTCTTTGATACAGAAGTGTACTTTCAATTTATTAGTTTAGGGAATTCCTTTCCATATCAAATACAATTAAGAATAATGAAGGTGTTTTAAAAAGTTGTTATTTGAGTATTTATACCAAGTTCTTTTCATAATCGCAAAGGATTTGTACAAAGAGTGTTTGTTTAATCGTAATGATCTGAATACTGCGAACCAAATTAGGCGAGAAGTTGAAAATATTTTTCAACGGAACGTGAGATTTCATGAGACTGAGATTAGCCATGATTAGAATTAGATTGTTATTGAAAATGCTAATGCTTTTGCTCTTCAATCTTTAATCCATCGCTATGAAAAGGATGAAATTTTATTACTTTTATCATGTTGGTGTCTAAAAATTTTAATTACCAATTCATTATCTAATGAATAATCCAATGTATATCAAACTTTTAAACTGACCTTGTTATTCAATGGATATTTCCTGGATAAAGTTTACTACAGAATTCATCCTGTACTGAATTGACGGTATCCGCTAAAGAATACACCAATTTCTTTATCTTTATTTATTTTCATTGCTTAACTACATTTCTAAATTTTAATTCTTACACTTTAATGTCTCATTAGACATCGCAAATAAGAAAAAATTTCCATTATTTCAGATAAATTATTTTCTTAGAATTTATATTCTCTGTTGTCAATTGTTTATCTTTTGCTTGCCTTTTGGACATTAGCATGTACATATAAAATAGAATGTGTACCTTAAATGTAGATATGATTATTCAGCAGATACTAAGACAAAGATGATATATTGCTTTTTCTTATAATAAATTTTCTATTTTTTATAATTCTAGCACACCAGTTTGAAATACATTATTTATTAATTTACTAAGATGAAAATTTGACGAATTAAAAAAAATGGTACCTTATTCAAATGATAATTTTCCCTTCAAAATTCACATATTTGAGATGATTTATGGAAAAAAAATTTTTTGTTCCATATCAAAAAGTTCACAATTTTGGTAATTTTATTTTATTGTAAAATTTTTTGTATAAAATGTAGATTTTGTTTTATTTCTTTTAGGATTTATGAATATTGATGAATATGATTTTGTAATATATTTTTTTTCAAACTTACAAGCATGTTCAGATACAATAAAAAAAACTTCTATCACATTGGTAACAAATATTTACTATGTAAGTCGCACTTGCTGATTCAAAAAAATTATATATGTTCGATATTGATAGATATATTTTCTAAACTTAACGATATTAATGTCATTTTTAACGATCTATTTTATTTACTTACTTATTTATTTTTTTGAAATTACAAAATCATTCGTCCGATCGTTCTTATCTTTATCAAAATCTGACATCCAAAATTTAAATTTCGTTGGCTATCTTATATTTAAGGAGATTTATTATATTCCTTAAATATATATTTTTTCTAATTTTTATTAATTAAGAATAAATACTGATAAAACATATATATTTATTCTCAAAACCTTCGTATGAACTTTTAAACTATTCTAGACATAGCATATTTGTTGCACTGAATCTCAAAAAGTATTGGAATGCTTTATGTAAATATTTATATATGTGTTTATTATCAATCGTAGACCCTTGAATCCATCTTCTTTCTTTACATTTGGTGTTTTTTATTTGTATCAATGGAGCGTACATGTTTTTCAGTGTTTATTTTGCATGATTGTTGCATCAATCTTCATCAAATATAATATATGTGTTTGTGTGTCACTAAAAAAGCGTAGTAATTTTCTAGCATGTTTGCTGTTGTTTATAGTTGTCATTATTTAACTCGTATGCCCATTTTGTGTTTTGTATGTACTGTTTCCCTAACTTTTCATTCCACCTGCTGTGTACTACCCAGAATGCATTGTGGATTGCGGTGACGTCCCGACCACGCCGAAAGGCCTGTGCAACATGCTGCAGAAAGAATTCAGCTGCCCGCCCTACGTGGCGCTGTCACCAGCCTTTCTGTCCTCCGAACAAACATCCCCAGGTTGGCGGTAAAATACAACTCAGCACTACTCACTCAATGCGCACCTACCTTTAAAACTACTTCTCTACAATTCAGTAATGTTTCTCAATTGTAGTAGTCAGTTGTACCAGCTTTCGCGGAAATGCACCCTTTTCTTACCACTCCCCTTACCTCACCATACACTCAGAAATTCAGTAGAACTTACCGCAGTCGGCCACAACAAATCCTGTCGATACTACTACCTTCAGTGATGACGGAGTGGTCGGCTGTACACAAGAAGAAGAAATTACCGTTACAGCTTCTCTCTTAAGCAAATAATTTCGGCCAATTCTAAAGAAATTTTAATTAACTATTGACTTCTAAAACTAAACAGTTCTCCTTTTATTACTTACTCATCAATGCATGTCAATCATATAATCGTTGCCACCACTTAGAATCTTTTTTTAATTCAACAATCATTACTCTGAAATATGTATAAGCGGTAAAATAATGGGCTTTGCATATTTCTATGTGTGTTATTTAGATTCAAAAACTAAGTTTTGACTTCAGTTTTCTATTGAGGTATCAAAACATCGCATTAGTAAAGTTTTAAAAAAAATTTATGAAGTTTTTATCGTGCGTACTCCTAATTCAGCAAAGATAGATAATGTGTATGATAATTCTCCCAGTTTCCAAAGTTTTCTATTTATAATAAAAGCATGAAGTACTCTGTAGTGAAAGTCAGTTATTTTTATTAAAGCGACAGAAATGTTTTATATAACATTTTAATTAATCAATTAATTACAAAATGACGCCGTGAAATTATCACTTCACAAATGTATAACCTGAAATTAATTGAGTCAAATACACTGTACTTCAATACAAAAGTTATTACATTAATTAAACATTTCAATATTCTGATTTCATCAAGTACGAGTACATGAAACGGAAGGTATTATCTTATTAAATAGTAAAAAATAATGGTTAAGGTTGTTTAAACTTCTTTCTAATCGCTTACTTTAAACCATTTAAACATCTCTGGATAGTTTAACATTAAAATGTAAATTGTATGCCAACTGTTTGTGATATTTTAAAAACTTTGAAAATTTCTTCCAAAAGTATTGGAAAGAGTAGTTTCAAAATGTCATTTGAAGATATAAAACCATAATATAATTCAATTCATGATCAAAAGGCCATAATCCAATAAAAAATGTAGATTGTGCGCCAACTATTGACGAGATTTTTAAAACAATACGCGTTATTCAGAACTATGAAAATTTCTCCCAGAAATATTGGATAGAATAGTTTTAAAATGTCATTTGAATATAGAAAACCATATTATCATTCAATTCATGATCTAAAGGCCATGATCCAATAAAAAATTTAGATTGTACTCCAATTGTAAATAATATTTTTAAAACAATACATGTGATTCAAAACTAGGAAAATTTCATCTAGAAATATATAATAGAATAGTTTCAAAATGTCATTTGAATATATAAAATTCTGTTATCATTCAATTCAGGATCAAAAGGTTATAATCCAATAAAAAAATTTGATTGTACGTCAGCTATTGATGAGATTTTAAAATCAATACGCATGATTCAAAACTATTATAATTTCTTCCAGAAATATTGGGCAGAACAGTTTCAAAATGTCATTTGAATATAGAAAAACATATTATCATTCAATTCATAAAGGCCATAATCCGATTAAAAAATTGAGATTGTACGCCAACTATTGATGAAATTTTAAAAACAATACGTGTGGTTCAAAACTATGAAAATTGCTTCCAAAAATATGGGATAGAATATTTTCAAAATATAATTTGAATATAGAAAATGATGTTATAATTCAATTCATGATCTAAAGGCTATAATCCAATAAAAAAACAGACAAAATCTTCTAACCTCAGACCTTGAGAAAATGTACTGACATTTCTTCTGTCAAAGTAAAGCCCAAACTTTCGCTAGTTGGTAATCTTTTCTTCCAACTAAGAATAGAAATTCTACACCAAAAGGCTTTCTTCTATTCTTAAAATCTAAATCTGACGTGACATGTTACTTTATTAAGCTCGGTAAGACTATTTAAATTCCTTTTGCGATTAGGAGAAATAGTTAATGCTGAAAGCTAAAACCAGTGTATTGTTCCTTTCGAAAAGCTTAAAGCCAGTACTTCCACTACGATAGAAAAGTTTCAAACTCCTGCGAAAGGAATAATCAGAAAACATTCTTGCGAGACAGTATAACCGGCTTTATTTTGAAACTTCTTGGTAAAAGGAAATTTGAACCTCTCGTTTTTCATAAAAGAAAAAGAAGTTTCAAAATCCTCAGGACATTTTCTCTAGTTATAAAGGACGGATAGTTTTTCGGAGAAAAATCTTTGTTGTTGTTGTTTTACTTGGGTTTCTGAGTTTGGTTTTTATTTTAATCCTCTTGCCAGGGTATCCTTCGAATATTAAGTTTTTTTAAATAAGCACTTTAGGTATTATAATGACTTATATACCGGTTAAAGGGTAAATATAATATACTGCTACAATAGCATTTCATCGATTATATTAGATTTCAGGGGGTTAGATCTCTATATTGGTATTAAAGGAATTGTTTGGGAGGGCCGATTTCAACTTATACTTTAGTATGTTTAATATTATCGCATTTGATTGTAGTAGAATTTTATAAACGTATATGCCTTGTTGAAACTTTTTAAATTATCATATGCAAATGGTTATGGCAATTCATAAAGATGAGTGAATTCATCGATTTAAAAATGTGATTTAGCGATTATATTTGTTAAATAATTTTTCTTCCACTTTGGTGTGCAAAAATTTTACTATTAAACAACCAGAAAAAAATCAATATAAACAGATTTATAGCTAAATATCAATCTCTCAGCTTAAAAAAGAATAACATATAGATGGGAAAGACGGTAAAAATGAATTGAAAAATTTCATAGTGAATCTCTCAATGACTTCTTGATGCAATTGAAGTCATTCTTACTCAATCTTAATACCATACCTTTATCTAAGTAAAATCTTCGCAATAAATATTCACAATGTTCCCCAGGAAGGATTTTTTAACAATATATTCTTACACGATAAATCTTTATCCTTATGAAAAGATAATAAAAAAGGGAAAGTTTATATTGGCACTAGACAGTCTCTAACGTAATGGCCTGAATCATCATTTTGAACATATGAGAGCAACGACTATGTGAGTATAATCAAACCCAATCCATGGAGACTTGTACTAAATCACTGAAGTTATTGTTTAATCTTATTTTGAGCTTTAGGAATGCAGTTGTACAATTTCGAGGCCTATTTCGTTGAAGATCCACCACGTCATGAATGCAAATTTGTAGCGCAATTATGCACAGTTCATAAAGATCAGTTATTAAATAGAATTATGTTTCTGGAATGATTAATGCAGATTATACTATCAGATTAAAACGAAACTAAACTATATCATGTCGACATCTTTTTTATTCGAAAAATTATCAATTAGTTTTGCCAGTTTTAAAAAGACTAATTGGAGGAAACAAAGATAATATACAGATATAGCTGCTACAAATTTGATGCATGCTAAAACCATTGGAACTAGGTGCGTCCAGATAGGTAGTTGGTGGGGTAGTTATATCTGTAAGCCATACCTTCAAGAATTTGACTGGGTTCAAAATTTGAATATCTCAATTATGACCTCATATTGCTCCAAAATAATACAGAAATCTTCTTATCCCCATCATGGTCTGACGGAGTCAGACCAGATCAAATAAACCGTTGACTCTGAGATGGTCGGTAACTGTCCAAGGAGATGAATAAATATCCCCTACACTGAGGTCAAGGCAGTCAAGGATGTGAGAGGGAGTGGCTTGGAAGAGTTGGCATTTAGGACACAGGGTTTAGGATTTCTTTCGCCCAGAGAATTTAAGACATTTTAAGTGTCCGCTAGCAAGTCGCGAAATGCAAGTATGGGATGACCTATCTCCTGAGATGAAAAGAAAGAAACCTGGGTTAGGCCCCTTGTACCAGTTGTTTGATGGAGGAACCAGCCAGTCTTCTCTGATGGCAGATTTTTTGATGGAGAAAATCTCCAGACAAGGTCAGTTTGGTAGAAGTAGGGGTATTTTGAAAGCAATCTTCTTTAGCCAGTTTTTCTGCCATTTCGCTGCTATGGATATCTACATGTTATGGCAACCAGTGTAGATGTATTTGTTATACTGAAATCTAAAAATTATCAATTAAACGTTGAAGAAAACCGAATCATTTGAATAGTAAATAATAACCGAAAGCTATTGTTTGGTCTGTAAATGAGGCGATATGTTTTGATGCACTGATCTCTAAACATACAGGAATTTAACCAGCGTTTCCAGTAAAGCGAGCGAAAATCAATAATTAAGCCTTCCCACTTGTCGCAAGCAATTAAGCGCTATCCCTTCAAAGATACGGTAGAGTAACATAACGCTGTGCGCTATTTCCTTCCGGAATGGATATATAACAGGATTACGCTCCGATATCACACCAATTACTCCCCTATCATTTGACGAGTTATAGGCCGGACCTCAGATTTGGAATCTTGCTCCAATTAGTTTAAGTATCCTGTTAGAGTTGTCTAGAAACTTGAACCAGCGCATGTTTTATGTGCTAGCTACTTTAAATCCTCAATATTTTATTTCAAAACTATTTTATAAGTTTTAATCTAAATTTCAAGGTTATTCGTTGCAGTTGTACCGACGAAATCAATTATGATTATAAAAATTTATAATTAGGTTAATTTTTTAATAAAAATTAAAAAAATATCTACTTACATGTTTTTGTTCAGCTGGCAAAATGCATTTTGAAAGATATATCATGTACTTCTTAATGATGAAATAAAATAATATTGATTATTATTGTTAGTAATATTAACAAAGCAGAAAATAAATAAATAAAAATAGATTACTAATTCAATAAGAAAGAAAAATTTTATCAAAAAATTTATGATAAATTACATAAATAAACTACATACAATTGTACACACATTAAACAGTGTACATACATTGTATTAAACAGTGTACATACATTGTACTATGTATAGTAAAATAAATAAAAACAGATTACTGATTCAATAAGAAAGAAAAAATTTATTAATTGTACAATAATACAATTGATAAATTACATACAATTGTACATACATTGTACAATTACATAAATAAATATAAAATTAGTGTTTTAATCTTTATTTTTAGAATAAAATTAATGACAGATTAAAATCATAGTAAATTATTTAATTAAAAAATTAAAAAAATTACAGATAGGGTATAGAGATATCTTAATGGTATTCTATCTTCAGAATGTATAGCAGTGGAAGATAATGTTTTATGTTAAGTCAGCTATTATTTTGGCTTAATGCTCATTTAGCCTATTATTGGTCAAGGATACTGACATTTACTTGATGTGGATATAATGATAATGGAATGACAGATCTGGAATTGTCTTTGGTAATTGAATGTTTCTCATAAGTAAGATAAGGATGATAATCCTAGGGCAATTTCACAATAGAATGCGAATATAGCAATAAATTAAGTAGGTTATATGGGAGAAATTCAGAATTTATATTATCAAATAAGCTGTTAATCTTGGATAATCTTGAATTGTAAACGTTCATTTCCTTATATTTTATATTTATGTGAAACTGTACAAAACTCTCGTTCGTATTATAATTTTTTGTATGTGAGAATATGTTGCTTTGGTTAGAAGGTTTTGATGTCTTCTAAATTTAAAGGCAAAAAATAAAGATTGTGTCCACCAGAAATTATCTGTTGAAGAATTTTTTTTCACCTGCTTTTGACAGTATTGCATTATTATTAATATGTATACTTCTTTGAAAGCAGATGCATTTTTAAAAGGCTGACCTGTTTTACCAGTATTTTTTATTATTACGTATGTTTCTTTAATAGCATATAAGTTTTTCAAAGATTGACGTAGAACTATGATACCATAGCTGTTATTTCAAAATCCTTCAAGCTCTAAAAATTTAATTAAATGGCTCTTTTGTTTGCCAGCTAAAAAAAAATTGAAAATAAAAGTTTAAAAAGTATATATATACCGTTAGAGAAGTCACGGAAACGGTTTTAACTGGTTAATGACTTAAATTAACTAAGACAAATGACTTTAAAAATAATAATGTTCTCACATTATATTTTTAAATTTTCAATCGTAGATTTCGTTTTGTTTCCTTTTTATTCAAAACTAAACTGCTGATAATATTTTACTTTTGGCTACATATGAAAACAATTCAATGTACGTAGTTTTTTTTATAATTATTATTTGTGCTTTTCTTGAGTAATTAACTAAATAAAAAGTTACACATTGTCATTTATATTTAAAACTTTTTCATTTCCACAATAATGACTCACTTCACTAATAATATTTTTGTATATTGTTTGAGTTTAAACTCTTGAAAGAAATGTTTAAGTCCACCCAATATTTAAATGATTAAATTCATATTTCACCATAAGGTTCAAATGAAAAGCATACAAAGCTAAATATTTTATTTTGGTTATAAATAAAATGCTTAAAATTAAAATGCAAAATATATAATTTATTAATTTATGTAATACTTCTAACTATTGTTATTGTTTTTAAAATTTACATAAGTCTGGAGCATTAAAAAGTAAAATATAAATTTCTATAATCATTAAAGGCAAATTCCTTCAAGTAATTAATGAAACTATTTACTTTTTATTTTTTATTAACCAAAAACAGACATTTTGTTGAGCTCACAACATTTCTAACAATTATTTCAATTTTCTTTCTTTCAAGCATTTTTCAACTTTTCTTAGAGATATGTCGAATATCTTAAACAAAAAAAACCCATTTGTTAGCGGCATCATATAAACTATAATTTCGAATCGAAAATCTCTTGAATTTGCATAAAAACCTTTATTATATCTGAATAATTATCGACAGTTTTCCTATTCTCCAGCTGTGATTGGCTGAAATTTGTATATGTCTAATGCCTCAGAAGCGGCATTTCTATACCCAGTCGAGTCTTCGAATTCCACAAATTTGATATTATTCCTGATTTTCTATCTAGTGTTTTCTACTTTTCCTAAAATTCCTTTTTTCTGGGGGGGGGGGGGTTATATTACGAGAATTTTGCCGAAGCATTTAAGAAAATAAAGATATTTCTCGCTAATTAAATGTTATTCAATTATTTTTTCACTTAATATAAATCCTTCTTATGGACGAATATAAAAGTTGTTCATTCAATAAAGTTAAAGGACATTTTTAACCATTCTGTGTGCTAATTGAATAAGGAATAAATTCATATTTTAATACTTTCGCTGTCATGAACCGTATTTGTGGTGATGAGACACATGTGTCAAAATACTGATTTTTTTTAGAACTTAATCTTTATCCAATTTTTAGAGCTTAATTGAATAAAATAATTAATTTAAAAAACAAAAATTAATTGAAAGCACTTCAATATCTTAAGTATTCTATATATAACTAAATGAAATGAAATAATAATAAGGGCCCTATGTAATTGAAAATTTAAAACAATTAGTCGTTCAGGAGTTCGTAAAGTATCGGTTGCTGAGTTCACATGTTATTGCGTAAATTTATTTTGATTCAATCGTTTCGTAAATTTATGTAAAGTTCTTAATAAGAAAATTTAACTATCAATGTAGATTCATATTTTTTCAGTTTCCGTGCTTCTTTTCAAAGAATTGTGGACGAAACAGCTTTCCTGACTTAACCTGTATTGTTTTTATTTCTATATACATTGTATCTCTACTCCAAATAAGAAGTTTCCGATTGTGTTTTTTTCCTGACCTTTCGGCGTTCGTTGATAAATTAGATTCGATTTCGCGGTTTAGTGGTTCCCTAGGCCTGGAGGGAAAAAAACACTCTAGCAAATGAGACGAAAAAGGGTTTACCTCTTATGACATTTGTAATTGCTTCTTTTCTTTTTTTATCTCCGATCTAGGACAAATGCTCGACTTATTTATTTGTTTAATGGCTATGATTTAGAGCAAAGGTTAAATTTATAGAATGCGTTAGTTCAAAAAAGAACGTTTTATGGACATTATATAATTATATCCGTGACCTTAAAAGATCTGGACACACAGTTTGTTCGAACGGTATAAAAATAATATTTCTAAGTAAACATATTCATTACCGAAATATATGTTTACCTACGTTCATACATTCATATGATGATATAAAGTTTTCTTAAACTGTAATTGAAGACATGAATTTCCTCATGCGGTCGGAGACACGCAGTTAAATTGACTCCATTGTTATTTGTTTCTATTTTTGTAAACAGCTTTGAAATTTGTTTTGGAATCAAAATGCATTTTGGTAATCAAACAATAACCAAAAATATTAAAAATATTAATATTAAAAAATTTTAGTATTAAATGTGGGGAAGATGCTATAAGAAAACCTTAAACAAACTTTTAATAAATATTTACTTCATTTTAGACATTGTGGTACAGTAATGTTAAAAACTGTTAGAATTGAGCAAACAAAAATGAAGAATGCAATATTTTAAAATATTATTTTAAGAATATTTCTTTATTCTTTTTGCATTATTCAAAATAAAAGAAGTTCTAGAGATAAGGAATCAATGATTCCATAAATAACAACAAAAACTTTGAAGAAAGAGTCTCGGTTATAGGCAAGTTTTCACACTTAGACTGTTGTCAATTTAGTGCTAAAAAACAACTTGTAGGTTTTCAGGAGAAAAAGAGTATTCAATTACAGAATACGATGTGATAATCAGAGTTGATGAACAACGCAGAATCATTTTGACCCCCGTCTCCAGTTACGGTTTAAGAGTTGTTGTTGTTTTCATTATTATCATTATTTTTGTTAAAAGTCAAAATTACCTTAGAATACAAGAGAATCCATTATACACATACATAAAACAATTACAACTTAATTTGTACACATCTAAATATCCAAGCGTATTATATAATTTGCAATCTACCCCACCAATTTCCAACGAATAAGAAACCTTTGGAATTTGCCTTTGAATGCGTGCAAGGGAAGAAGTATGC
Organism: Argiope argentata; assembly: GCA_026289955.1. Classification (NCBI taxonomy): domain Eukaryota; kingdom Metazoa; phylum Arthropoda; class Arachnida; order Araneae; family Araneidae; genus Argiope; species Argiope argentata. The sequence continues at coordinate 811,521 of JAOUZG010038692.1, read as the reverse complement.
AAATTTTTTAATATGACGTGGGTTGCACGTGCTTAGAATGATAGAATAAGTAAGGTGTAAAAGTCCTTTTCGCGATGAATGAATTAAAATGGTAAAAACTATAGAACTTTCATTATTTGAAAAAAGAATTATTATTATTGCCCATTTAGCAAGCACCTCGATTTCGAAGACGGCAGATCTCACTGGGTTCTCAAAAGCAGCCATATCAAAGGTTTTCAAAAGTTAGAATCAGAGCCCACAGTCCTTCTCTAGAAGACGTTATACGGTTCGGAACTGTTTTCCAAAAGCGTGATCGGCGTCGTCTCCGACAAACTGTATGGCAGACTATACTGTAATTCAACTGATACAAATTGTCAACCAAGGCTCTTCCCAACAGATTTCAGCTCGAACCATGCGCAGCGAATTGCAGAGGATAGGAACGTATAGTCGAGTGCCTGTGAGGAAACCACTCATTTTTGCCCGACACTCAAAAAATTCGTTTGCAATGGTGTCGGGAAAGAAGGCACTGGTCATCTAAGGATTGCGAACGGGTCAAGTGGTCGGATGAATCACGCTACACCTTATTTTGCTCTGATGGAAGACGTCGAATTTAGGGAGGACCACACAAAGCCATGAATCCATCTTGCATTTCTCTCACTGTGTAAGGTTCAAGAGAGATATCATGATAGGGAGCATGATCTGCTGGCATGGAAGTATTGACCCGGTGATCCACGAGGGTAAACAAACAGCTATGCGATACCTAGATATACTGACAAATCAAGTGCACCCTGCAATGTTGCATTTTTATCCTGATGGCGACGGATATTTCAAAATTGGTTTGCTAGACATCAGTCTGACTTTCAACACTTTCCCTGGCCACCGCATAGCCCGAATCTTAACCTAATAAAAAATGTGTAGGATATGGTAGAAAGACGCATCCGACAGCACTCTCCTCTTCTATCTAATTTACAAAATCTAAAAAGATGCGTAGCCAATGAATGGTACTCTCTGGATGTAAATTCACTCCAGAAGTCTGTAGACTCGATGCCCAAACGAATCAGAGCAGTTATCCGTGCAAAAGTTGGTCCAATAAATTATTGATCTTGGATTTCCTATTCATTGGCCAGTGAGTGTAGTAATTCATGTTATTTGGAGAAGTGTTATATTGCACATCTGAAGTTTTAATACAACTTATATGTACTTTTAGTGATTAATTTTATATAATATATTCAGAGACAGATAATCGTGCTAGTTTCGTCTCTTTCCAATCATTATTCGATCTGCTACCTCTCAATTAATTTAATCAGTAATGCGTGCTTCTCAACAGATAGCCTGATTCCTGTAGTATCAGTAAATTGTATGTCTTCAGTAAATTGTTTGGCTTCTTTGAAGCCCTTGAATATCTCACAAATCATGTCGAGTTCCACTATATCACGGATAAGGGCCAGTATAAATCACTATTCAAAATCTTTCATTCATTTTTGGGAAATATTTATTCAAAAGTTCTGTATTAAATCGCATGTTTATTAGAACTAGTAATAAAGATTGTGATTTTAAAACACTTATAATTTTTATTTTTTAATAGTTTTATCTATTAACATTTCTTAATTAAAATTGGGATTTTACACTCTTCTTGAAAAGTTAATATTGAAATATTATACAAATTATTAATAAAACAGTTTTCATCTGAAGATATTGTAGAGGAAATTAAAAGTTTCTGAAACATGAGGTATAAATTACTCTAAAACTTGTAAAAAAAGTATCTGGATTGCTATCTGTAAAAGCTAATGTTCCGATTCAAGCTAAAAAAATATTTTCATTCTTATTTCCTAACCAATTTACAGATAGAATTGAAAGAAATTTCATTTATTTTCATAAAATTTTTATAAGTTTAAAAACAACTATTATGAAAAAAACAAAATCACATATCGAAATTTAAAATCTTATGAGCATACCCGAATCATTTTTACATACTAATGATGCGATTTCATTCAAATTTTAAAAATATATCATTAAAAAGAAAGGATTCCTCTTGATTAAAAGTAGTAATAAAAAGTAAATAACGGAAAACATCAAGGAAATGGAAAATATGCTAAAAAATACATGATTTTCTTGCATAAATTTCATAATTTTTTATTATTCATTACTACAGAAAATTTGAAAAAAGCAATCTTGCCGTTTAAATTTTGTATTTTTGAAATATTTAACATCCTAGAAGGCAAATTTGAGACATTATAAATTATAAAATTGACTTATTATAACAGTATAAATGTCATTAGAATGAAGATTTCAAAATATCTTAGAAAGGATGGATTATTATTCAAACTAATGCTTGAAAAATGCAAAAGTTTTAATCTTTCAACTATCCCTTTATAATTTCAGCTATAAATTTCCTCTATTTTTAATACCTTAATATATTCTACACGAATTTTATATTAGTGTTTATTTATAAAATACAAATTTAAGATCATTTTAACTAAATTTATTTCGAATTCATGAAGTATACAAAATGGAAGTATTATAAAATCAAAAAATTCGATAGTCTTTGAGACTGAAAAAAGACATAAATAATTGTATATGTCTGGGAACACCGGAATTAAAAAACTTCGAGCTAGATGAATCAAATTTGATAGGTGATCTTTATGGCAGTTTTTTAGATTTCTTTCAAAATTTCAATAACATTAATTTGCAAGATATCTGCTCTGCTATTTGAGTTTGGGCGGAAGATGATTAAAAAAATAGATTGATAAAATCCTTCAAGGGATCCCCCCGTCCTTTAAAGAATAAACCGTCTGTTAATATCTACTTTCGTGTGCATGTAAACTCTATACTTTAAAATCACGATAACTTAGATAAATCAAATGAAATGTGATATTTGACTACAAATGTAGTTCTGTGTGCGCTCATGAATGAGATCTGAAATAGAATCATCTGAGAACTCGTATTATTCTCGGTCTTGCCCACGAATCACAATTTCATTCATGGGAAAGGAGATGGTGGAGAATGGGTGTAAAACTTTTATTAGATAGTATGCGATTAAGTTTAAGGTGCTTTAGATGTTGTTGGCTGATAATATATTTTTAAAAAATTATATACTATAAATAAATGTTAATATGAAGATAATAAAAAATACATCTAAATACATATCGTTTTATCGCTATCCAACATAGATCTCCAGTTTCCATATATATATATCAACGAAAAAAAATATCGTGGGCTAGATAGAGACACAAAAATGCAAGAGAATTTTTTAAAAAAAAAGACTCCAAAATACTGTTAACCCGTTAATAAACAACTTAACTTAATAAACAACCCTTTGTTTATTTATTCAATCCCTACTATTAGCTCACACTCACCCTATATATATATATATATATATATATATATATATATATATATATATATAATATCTTATTCAAATTTTCAGTCGTTAATAAAATACGTTTTATTCATTTATTCATCCAATCAAGTTCAAGTAATTTTTTAAAAACTTGTAGTGGATGACAATTTATGTTAACATAGTTTTTTTAATATTAATACATTAATTTTTTATTAATTAAAAACTAACTTTCTCGCTTTTATAATAGTTCTTAGTAATAGTTGTAGTTTTTATGTCGGGATAGCCTGGTTGGTATGGCGTTGGATTCGCGTCCCTTTTGCTGCGAGTTCGAACGTGGTGGCGAAGTTGCCCATGGCGGGAGTTATACCATTGGGGATACAGAATCAACGGTGATCGTTATTCGGGGGATCAGGGGTCCATACCCTCAGAAGCTACAACACCTTTCCTTCCGTTGTAAAGCTAAACACGAGAACAAAAATTGTAAATTTTTAATAAAAAGTAATTAAAATAAAAAAAAATCCTAACTTTCTAAATTTCTCTAATATTCAAAGTAGGAATCAATTTTCTTTAAAAAAATTGTTTTTTATATTACTTGTTTTTAATATCAGTTACTACTTTTCACTTGAAAAGAGACGCCGACTTGAATGGAAAAGTTTCTTTCAGTGCAAAATAATAAAAATTTCAAAATATTATAGAATAAAGGCACAAGAATTTTTTAAATAACTGATACTTAATAAACAAAATTTGATAATTAACTCATAAAATAATAAACTAAAAAAAACTTTAGAAAAATTAGAAATTCTCTATTACAGAAGTAGTTATTTTACTAGCTAGTTCCTAATAAACACTTAAACAACCCTAGAGCGCAAGAAACTTTGTTTAAAAAGGCGCTTTAATTAAGATACTGAAAAGGCGGTCGCAGAAGATTAGGGTAATCTATTAACATTGGCCGGAGAAAGAAAAGGCGAACAAAAAAAAAAGTAATAATAAAAGGAAGTTTTGGACTTTGACCGATGAAAGTCAGGACAATTTTTCTTCTGTTAGCAATCCTGAAAAGACCCAGTTTCGTATTTCTGCTTAGGGGGAAATTAAGACGACGTTACCTTCATATAAGAGCTAAAGAAAGGCTTTATACGAACGTAGAGCTTTGAAGAGCTTTTTGAAAAACTATTATAAATAAACTTTATATATTAAATAAATTTCCATACTACCTAATCAATATTTATTTCACGAGTTAATTGTGTTATAGCTATAAAAAGTGCTTGAATTTTCTTAGAATTATTTCCATTCTATTATGTAGTCATGTTTGGCGATCAGCTTGTTTGTCTGTTATATGGGTTTTTTTCCAGTTATTGTACTATTAATGAAGGAAACATGGATTTAAAATTTCACATTGTTGTTGATATGAGTAAATCAGTACACTATAAATTATTGAACTTCCAAATTAAAGTTAATGTTCTATTTCGTATACATTGAATTAAACTTCAAGATGTTGAATGATTTGAGGGAATGACGCGTTTAGCTTGAATTTAATGACATCAACAAAAGTATTGTAACAGACTGTGCAACAAATGATCTTTTAAAAATGTATTTAAGCTAGTAAAAATATTTCATTTCAATTATTCGCTATAAATCTGCTAATTTAAAGATTAAACCACAGCTTAAATAAATACGAAAAGTTCATGATTTAGAACTCATGCAAAAATTTATTAATTAGGCCTATAAAATTGTTTATAAATTCCTGATTATGTTTTTTTTTCTGTTTGAAAAACATGGCGAAAATTAATCAGGTAAAATGATTAAATATTTTTTGAGGGTCAATAATGCATTGTAAAGAAAAGTTCGATAACGATTTTTCTTTTCTTCAAAAGAAATTTTTGTTCCAAAATCTCACTTCTCAAAATAAAATTTTCTAACGGACTTTTATTTACAATCAAGGGATTTCTTCCTTAAAATCATATGCATAAAAGAAAGTTTTAAATAGAATTGTTATAAAAATCTTTATAGCTTTGTCAAAAAACGACTCACGGAGCAGATTTATTTCCGTTTTTCAATTTAACAATTTTCTTTCATCTTCTTAAAATACAATTTCTGGCATACTTTTATTTACAATCAAAGGAATTCTTCCTTAAAATTATATACATAAAAGAAAGTTTTTAAAAGAATTGTTATAATAATCTTTATAGCTTTGCCAAGAAGCGACTCACCAAGCAGATTTATTTCTGTTTTTCAATTTAAAAATTTTCTTTTATCTTCTTAAAATACAATTTCTTGCAGACTTTTATTTACAATCAAGGAAATTCTTCCTTAAAATCATATGCATAAAAGAGAGTTTTTAATAGAATTGTAACAATAATTTTTATAGTTTTGTCAAGAAACGACTCACCAAGCAGATTTATTAACGGTTTTCAATTTAACAATTTTCTTAAAATACAATTTCTTGCGGACTTTAATTTACAATCAAGGGAATTCTTCCTTAAAATCATATTCATAAAAGAGAGTTTTTAAGAGAATTATAATAATCTTTATAGCTTTGTCAAAAAACGACTCACCGAGCAGATTTATTTCCGCTTTTCAATTTAACAGTTTTCTTTTATCAAATATAGGAAGAATATTTTAAAAAGTATGCAGGTAATAATTTAAATTTTCTAAACTCTTTAATTAATATAGTATAAACATTATTGATTGCCTTAATTCATAATAGATAGATTAGATTAATTATTTTTTTAGCAAAAATATAGATAAAACATTTGTGTCGTGAATAGATGGCACTTGTTATGAAAAGCAGGGGATTAGACTATAAACAAACGACAAAATTCGTTAAATGAATTGATTTTCTTTAGAGCTCTTTCCCAGTGTCTATCCATAAAACTGGCCTGTAGCCTTTCGATAACGTAGCTGCGTGCATGCTGAAACGAATCTGTAGTAAATCATTCGATTTGTTACCGATTTGGAAGTTCGTTTTGTTAATATGGGTGTCTTTTTCCAAGCGTAGGCTCAAGACGAGGCAGTTTCTGCGTAAATCTCTTCAACAGGGTCCGTAAGGATAGCCCATCTTCATGCGGTAAGCTAATTACGTGACCCATGCAAAAAGCACCTCTTTTTCAATTATTAGCACCTTTTAGACACAAAGAGAGACACAAATGCCCGCTCTCTCAGCTCTCAAGGAAACTCGAATACGAAAACACAACAGAAACTTTTTCCCACTCCACTCTTAATCATTTATTCTCTTTTTCTAAAAGCGTTTTTCTATTTTACATATGATTTTATTTCACGGGATTTGAAATATCAAATCACTTTGAAGGTACAGTAGACATTTATACCTTCAGTACTACTGATAGAGATAATATGCCGATTTTATATTCTCATAAAAGTTAGTGAACAACCATCAATGCATACCAAATTTTATTTTTAAAAAAGTATAGAAATATTATATGTAATAAAATTTGTAATGGTTTATTTATTTTAGAGTATAAATAACTTCGCCTAATTTCTATAAACTACGGATTTTTCTCTAAACTAAATATTTCATGCCAATATCTGATCTTACAGAATAATAGACTTGAAATCCAAAATCAATCGCTCCCCTATTGAGGTCTATGATCTTTCTTGCGATGCTCTTTTAATCTATGCTTTTTGTTTTAAAAGGCATTTTTTTATGCATGGTATATTAAAATATTTTTAAGATTGTGATTTACTTAAGAAAAGTGATCCATTTATATTTTCAGATAAATTTAATTTGGTTGATTAATAATTAAGTAACCAATCAAGACACAACTTTTGATATTATATTGGGAACTGAAGAGCTAATTTTTTATCTTATTGAAAACTTTGTGGAAAGTTAAACTGGACTACTTATCATCATGCAAAGATTGACTATCCCATTGACTGCCAGACATTTTTAGAGCGTCTTGTTCTGGGTGTCAAGGTTTTATTTTGAAGAATACATGAAAGTGTACAAAATATAATTATATTAAGTTACTGATATAATGTAATAGCATTTACAGTATTTTTTATTGAAAAACACTACGAGATAACTCGTAGCTGGCGTCACTGATAAAAATTCCTGTGCTGGTTGCCATTTACGAGTTATGTCGTAGTGTTCTTTTTTTTAATAAAAATTGCAGTAAATGCCATTACAATATTACAATATTGTATCAGTAACTTTATATATATATATATATAATATTCTGTACAAAGGGGAAAAAACGTAAGGAGACTAGATATTTTTTTCCACAGTGCCTCAAGAAACCAGCACTTTGCCTTGATCCTTGTTTTAGAGTTTATCATATTCAGCAACAATAATAAAAACATTTTTAAATTTATGTAATACATTCATATATATAAATATAATTACTATAATCTAACCGCCTAAGTTATAATTTTTATAATAAAAATTGAATATTAATACGTTTTTTTACTCCATATAAATTTTTCATTCACCTTTTTAAAATATTTTCAGCTAAAATGGCCATTTGTAATTAATCTAAAATTGCAGCACACACTACGAGATATCTCGTAGCAGGCAATTTTGATACACACTCTTAATACGAGATATCTCGGGCTGGCAGTCAATGGGTTAAAATGATGGGAAGCATACTTTTCATGGCCCTAGAAAGGGGTAATAAGTATTTTAAGGTCCAGTTTATTATTTTTTTGTGTCGTAACTAAATATACATCTACAGTATATTAAATATATCATCAAGTTATTGATGATGGTAAAATTGACTGATTATGACTTGATGCGAGAATTTCAGTTTAAAATCGTCAATTTTTTGCGAATTTTGTTCGAATAAATATTATCTCATGAATCAAATAACCTCAAGTTAAATGCAGAATATAACTAATGGGCTGCTGTCAGTGACGTTGCGAAGATAGATGATACAATGTACAAAATATTACTTTGCAGTCTTTCCTGTCATATTTGACTTTAAAAAGTGGGAAGTTAAATGTATATATATATTTCACCTTCGAGGCACCAGTAAAGATCCATGAAGACAATAGCCAGGAGGGATAAGGATATAGTGTTGTCGCTTAAACCATGACTGGGATTTTAGTTAAGTTTCTTTGCCTTTTTTTCTCTGTGCCACTGGCTCCAGGCTTTGTTTACGCATTTTTTTTAAATAACAGAGCAATTTTTGTTTTGTGTATTTCTTGTAATGTTATTAAATTATGCTTTCCTTATCAGCAAATTACATATAGAGAGTGAAAGCTGATAAAAATAGGTGATATTACACTAGTTAAAGATAATATTCTAATATACTTTAACAGTTAAATAATCAAAATTTCATATTTTATAAAGGAATGTTATTTCTTCCAGAAATTTTTTTTTCTTTAAGTTATTACTTTTAACAAAAAACGGGTGAAAATTAGATTTAGTCTTTTTTTTTTAATTCTTAAATTCGTTATAATTTGGACTAAATGAAATAATTACAGAATCCTTAAAACAATAAATATCTACTTCATGAGTAAAGAGCTTTATCTCATTTACAATAGTGGATTTATTTATTTTTTTAAATCAAAGTACACATAATATAAAACTAAGTGTAATTTATTATTTCTAGATAAAAAATAAAATATTGAATGACTGTAAAAAATTATATTTTTAGTAGATGTAAATTTGCATTAAACAATAAAATGTTGCTGATGTTCTCTTTTTTTAATGTGTTAGAGTCTGACAATATAATTTAGATTTCAAGAATGGTTTATTACACAGTTAAAAATTAAAGATTAAGTTTAAAAATTCTGCATTTAAAATAATGTTAATTTTTTTAGATTATATTTAGATGTAATTATTCCTTTTACTAAATTGTGAAAATGCATTTTCTCTTTTAGTTTTAAATATATACATGTATTCAAAAAATATTCAGTCTATTAACTGCTTGGTTAAATGTTAGAAAGATGGTCAAATTGAAAAGAGATCTCTTGTTTGGAAGTTCCAAATATACCTTTAATCTAATACATTTTATAATAATTTCTTCCATAAGTATTATATTCATGTAATTTTTTCTTACTTACAGTATGCATAATTTTTCATTTATCGTAAATGAAATTTAATTTCATAGATTATTTGATCACAAAGATTTATATCAGCTATTTGGTATTTAATTTCCTAAATTTGGGTAAATTTGCTTCGAAAAAATATAATTCCCAGAAATTAAATGCATATTCTTGTGCTAATGCAATATATTATAATTTTCATCATTATATTAAAATTCATTTTTTTGGATTTTTGCTTTTTAAATAAATTTATAAAAAATTTATCTTTTTTTACTGCTATGAGAGGATAAAAGACATCTAAATTCTTTTATAACTCTTTAACCCAGTTCTAAAGGAATAAACGATTAGAGCATTGTCAAAATGACTGAGAATATTCATCCATAGTGCCTTTTATTCATTCAATTCCTTTCAATTTCCATTATTAGAAAATCCTGATCCCCATCCATTTTGAACTTGCTTTTTCCCAAATATCAACCTATAAAACCCTCATTTTTTCTCTTTCTGTGCTGCTGGACAAAGAAGAAAAAAATAATTTTAATGACACTAGGAGAATGCAGGGTAATTTTAGTTGAAACCTAAGAGCTGCTGTTTTCTTTAAATTACTTAGATCATCAACTACTATCTATATCTACATCTTTAAATTACTATCTTTCATGTCGCATCGTTTATTATATCTTTATAATAATAGGATTTTTATCAGAAGACTCATTATACAACACTTTGAATAAATATTAGCATAGGCCTTTGGTAACTAAGATACATTTCCTTTTAATATACAGATAACCGCGTTAGTTTGCTGATATCCTCAATTTAGGGATCTCTGAATCAAGATCCGATTCTAATGAAAATCTGTTGCATATATATGCCAGGTTTGTATGAAATCTTTCGTTGAGAATTAAACATCCTCACTTTTCCTGGTCCCTACATCTCTGTCCTTGAAAACAGAGTTTAAATTACTAATTCAGAGTCATCCCTATCGTTTAAATCATAGATGTTATTCCTACTTTCAGTACTGATGGCACCAAGTAATCTTAGGACTCTGAAGGACAGGATGTCTAAAATTGTCAGTTTTTTGCCAATTGTTTGAAAGTTTGTAGAGGAGGAGGTGGTCAGTATTTGATCACTTTGGGGAAAATTATCTCGAAGAGAATATCAGATTGACAGATTCGGTCATTGTAAGGATAGGCATTTCTACAGTCCACAGTCGGCCACAACAAATCCTGTCGATACTGCTACGTTCAGTGGTGGCGGGGTGGTCGGCTGTACACAAGAAGATGTTATTCCTACTATTCAAAACTTGACTACGTTCGAAAATTCGGATTTCGAGACTTGCTCCCCTGTTTTCTCTAAATCGAACTGCATTTCAAAATACAATTAAATATTTTTTCAAATTTTTGAGTTTTTAAAAAATTTATTTAATAAAAATACAGCAGAGTGGAGTGGGAAAATCGACCAGCATCTCTACCTCTTAGAGAACACCTGTTATTGCTTGTACCCTCAATAGAAATCCGCGTAGCTGCATGGCAACTCGAAGGCATCGTGGCTTCAATGATATGGCTTTAGCTCAAATACACTTTTCATGAATGAATGCGCTTTTTAACATTGGAAATACTGAAAATATATTTCGTATTTTATAAGTTACGCGATGAAAAAAAAATATTAAATCGTTGGAACTCAGTATAACAATATTGGTTTTTCCAGCTTTCGGGTAAGGTTTGTCTATTTTTATATTCATTTACAATATATTATTCAGAAAATTGCATGTGGTTTGATTTTTCTCTCCGCTTTTTGGCTTGTCTATTTAGAATGTTTGAAATGTTTGAAAAATATATGATGACTTGTTTTTTGCATGTGTGATATTTGATGTCTTTATCGTATAGTAAAATCTTGAAAAATTAAATATTTTAAAATTTTTATAGATTTCTAAATGTGTAGAATTTTTATTCAAATTAGATTTTTTTTAGTTTCTGTGTTAAATGTCTTAAATATACTTTTTCAGTTTTAATATATGTTCGATGGTAGTTATTGAAACATTTGACAGCAAAATAATAGAATATTAATAGATTTCTTTTTGAAGCACTTGAAATATTCTAAACACTTTTCCAAATACTAATACAAAGTTTTATTAGATATTTAATTTTGACCCTAATAGTATTTTCTTTTCATTTTAGATATTCGTCTCCGCAACCAATTCATTTTATATTGAAAATAATTTCGTATTTTGCAAGTTATTTTTAAATATCTTTAAAGGAGCTGCTGTCACGATACTTACTGTGTGTGTTATTTTTATTTATCTAATAAATTTATAACTATGAATAAAACGCATGCTTCAAGAATTCGAAAATATATGTGTTCTAACTCGCACGTTGTCTCCAACTGTATGATATTTCAAAAATATTTTTTTAATCTATTACCAAAAGATGACAAGGCGGCAAATCTTCTGACTTTATGGTATTGGTGATTTGGCATCCGTTGGCGATATAAAAGCATATCAGCCTGTGTATTGTAATTCCATTTAATCTTAATATGACTTTTTACTCTGTGAGCTACTATATGTAGATGGATTATTAATACATTTATCCAAAATGCCGTGAATAATTTTGAATAGTAGAAAATTCATTTGCTTGTTCTCATTTTATTGTAGATGAAGATCCAGAGGAGCCTAGATTAGCAATTCTTACAAACCAACACAAAAACGCCATTCGTGCTTTGAGAAAAGTAAGTGTCCTTTTCTAAAATTGATTTATTGCCCTTTTATATAAATGAAACTTCATTGATTAAAGGTTGTAATGGACTCTTACGAAAATTATCAATAAATTTAAGAATTAGTGCTCTAATATACTTTGAAATACCAAAACCAAATTAATACCTGCAGAGACAATGATCCGAAAACTTAACACTTAACACTTGTTTTAATTAGATATGCACGTCTAAACGGACTATGTTATTTTGAGTAAAGGCAGCAACAAGCATTAATACTTTACAATATTTATTAAGAAATAACATATAAATTAATACAGGGACAAAACATTTACTTAACTAACATAAAAACATATTAAAAGATAAATGAATGGGAGAGATACGTCTTGCTGTCTCATCGTCGGACTTTCATCTGCCAATTTAGGTGTGGAACCATTATGGTATTAGTATGATTTTAATAATGATGTAATAATGATGTTGTACAGAATATGAAAACCGCTATCAGGTCCCAAATTCTATTGACAAAATTTTAGACCTGATTTAATGTCTCTTAGTCTTATTTCGTCCTCCATAAGGCTGACATTTATTTCCTTTCAGTGGGATCTTCTTTATGCATAATGTTAACAAGCATTCAAATTAACATCTCAAATCGGACTGAAATACGTATTGATCCACCAGTAGAAAAAAAGTACAGTATGTTCTTCTGCACAGATCTCTCCTGGTCACATTTTATCTTGTCTGGGGCTTCCCAGGCAGAACCTGGTTCATGATCCCCTTTTGGTACTGGACTTTCTCAGGATGAATGAGTTCAGGGATCTGATTTAGCTCTTCTGGTCACGGGGATGAGAAACAATAACAAGTGCAATGCTAAATTCAAATTTTTTTTAAATGCTGAAAGTAAATGTAATAAATTATCTCTAAATGGTACTTGAAGTTCAAATTTGATAAATCAACATAAATCTAAAATAATAAAGATTTGTAATGTCTGAATAAGGTATAAATATAAGGTATAATTTTTTTCAAGCGAAAAATCAGTAAATATTATAATTTACAAAATTTCAGATTTACGTAATTAACATTAAATCACATATGAGTTTAATTATTTTTATCATTTCATGCCATTTTATTATCATTTTGATCAAGTGATCCTTATCTGTATCGTCCAGACTGAGACATTGTTCCGATAGTCTGATACATAAATCCCCGGTTCTCGTTATCTGATCATGGCTCAAAAAGGAATCAATGCTAAAATTATATTTCATGTTCAGCTACAATGAAATCATTATTTTTCAACTAGCCTCCTTTGTCAACTAACTATTTGGCAGATCATATTTATCGTATTTACTTTCAACTGAATATCTTGTGTATTACTTAATGTTCATTATTCCCTTAAAAACCTTTTTTAAACCATCGAATTGTTACACTCATTAAAGATGTGTTAATTCTCTTAACCCGTTCCATAACATCATATGCTATTAAAAACATAAATGTCCAAGTAATCCATTTTCTAACTTTCCAGATACTGTAACTTCACTTTCTTTCCCATTTTGTAAACTACGCAGTTATCACACTTATTCTTACTTTTAATAATGGAAGGAAGTTAGAGATTAAGTATTTGATTGAGTAATTCATATTTCTACTCAACAATAATATTGATTGCAGAAAATTATGTTAAAAAATTAAAAGATTTTGATTTTAGGAAAAATTTATGCTACAGTTACATTTTGTATCGTTAAAAAAACATTTTTTTTTTTTAATTTTAAATACTGTGAAAATCAATTCTTCGCTATGTTTCCTGGAATTTTTTCAAAAGAACGAAAATTTTCGTTTAATACTTAACTAAAATTTCATAAAATTGCTCCAATTATATAGTATAACTGAGCCAAACTTGAAAGTGTTAAATTTAATGATTCGTCCTATGCAGCCCCAACACACAGAGAAACAAACAAACACATAATTATTTTTATTATTAATACACATTTCACAATCTATGTACATTTGGAAGTTGTAATTATTAAATGTTATAACAGCCGGTGTCCTGGCATCGGGGTAGCGCATATTCCCCAAGATCTAGGCGTGCGGGTTCTAGTCCTGGTTCGGGCATGGTTGTTTTTTCTGTGTTTTATCTGTAAGGTGTATGAATGTGCCTTCCCCCCCTGTAAAAAGGACTGTGTAAGTGACTGTGATGACTGAATAACTAAGTCGTACCCTTGGCCCTAGTTGGCGCTACTTCAAAACAAGAGACACTCTTTTTGGCTTAAAACTCACTGATCCCTCGGTGAAGCTTGTCCGGGGCAAGAGTCACTAACAATAACAACAACAAATGTTAAAACAAAAAAAGGCATTTAATAAGCAAAGATGATAAAATGTGTTTGATGTTAAAAGTTTTCCAAACTGTTCTATAAGCCCAGACATAGACCTCATCCTATTGTAACCGACAGGTTAAGTAGGCTTTCTTCGCACTCATTGTCTTAAGAGAAATTATATCCTCGAACAAAATATTTCAAGCGAAGAAAGAAGACAGATTTTTCCCTGCGGCATGGTTCGGATGCCAATACAATTCGCCCATTTCTTTTCCCTTAAAAAGCTGTCAAAGTGCCTTTGTGCTAGATGACTCCTCTAACGACCTCCGTTGTTTCTCGTTTCAGATAAAATACTTCGTTGCCAGACGGAAGTTCAAAGAAGCCCTAAAGCCTTATGATGTTAAAGATGTGATAGAGCAGTACTCGGCTGGTCACGTGGATCTTTTGAGCCGAGTCAAAAACTTACAGTGCAGGTAAGAGGAAATTATACGATGTTTCACTTTATCAATGATGTTGATTGTCTTTATTTAAAATTTCTGTAAACAAGCATTGATGTTTTGAGTCATGAAACAATGAGGTGTTTATGGAAATCTTATTATTTGAAATAGAGAGTCATTAGCATTTTTATGTCAAGATTCTAAATTTTGGCTCAGATTCCCAAGTTATGTTAATTCATTACTGATACTCATTTGAATATTCTTTTGAGATTTCATTTAATTTCAGTAAATAATTATTTAACAAAATTTACAAGAAGACTCCGTAAAAGTTTTCGAAACTCTTACGGCCCTGATTAATCTCGCTAACCACCATTTAAATCAAAGAACCTTGCATTTTGTAAACATTCTAATTGTTGTTATTTCAAAATGAGCAGATTAATAATAAAACTATCTTTTGATTATTCCTTGGCTTATAATAATAATATTTTCGACAATTAAACATTTTCGTCGCGCATAAAGCATAAAAATGCTTACAAAAAACTGAATGCTTAATTCAAGCTTTTATTTATAATTTGCATACTAGAAAGTTTAAATTTTGTAGTTTTGTATTCCTAGTTTTTCTTCAATAGTTTAATTAACAGTTGTTTTAATTCAGTATTGAGAGTCACAATCTAATTGTGACTCTTCAGAAAAAATTTCTTATTTTAATTTGATGATGAATCATCGGTCATTTTAGCGACTAAGTAGAAAAAAAATAACATTTCGTAAAAATACATTTATTAATTCTCTAAATATAAGAAAAAATATCTTTTCTAAAATCTAAAAGTTCAAACGAAATCCCCAAAGATATACATTAATATAATTATTCTTCAAAGAAACATACCATTAAATAAAATTATCTAAGCACTCAATAAAGTTTATAAATATATTAAATAAAACTCCAGGTTATTTATAATAAGCTTACCTATGCCTCAGATTTATACAATTTTACTTGTAACCTACAGAGTTTTAATTTAAAATCTCTATTTTTACCACATTAATTAAAGCCTGAAATTCAGCATTTGAAATATAACTTGTCAACAAGCAAAAAAAAAAAATCACTTGGCTCTGTGCCTTTCTTCACTAAACTTATTTCTTCCCAACTTCAAATTAGAACATGTCCTTTTTCTAATCTGAATGTCACGAATATTATATCATTTAATCATATTGAAATAAAGATTTTGAATTTCTACAACTTCTGAGGTTTTAAAACGAGAAAAACATAATTTACCAAATATTTCATCATTATAAAAGGAAAAATCTTATGAACATTTTAATTTAAATAAATATTTAATCCAGACTAAAATTTCGTGAGTTTTATAATCACTTATTTGAGAAAACTATTAAATTTTAGAGGGGAAAAAAGTGTGTAAATAATGGAGTCATTTAATTGAAATTAAATATTAAAATATGAGTATGCAATTTACATACTTATGACATACTTTCATTTTCTATACTAAACAACTTTATTTTAGGAGAACTATACAATTTATCATTTCGTACTAAGCTATTAATTTTATATAAGAAATGGAAGACTGAGCATTTTTATTATTTTAATTATAAAAGCGATATTGTTAAATTAGTACAGTGAAGTTAAAAACAAATTTATCCATTTTATTCTAATACATAGTCATTTGAATTTGATTGTAGAAAATTATCTCAACTTGTAGAGTTAAAATTTTTCATTGGGTTAAACTGTGAATAAAAAAATTGTGGAATCCTCATTTTCTACCGATTAAAATTAAAATTTCACTATAGTTGCAGTCAAAATATTACATAAATTACCTTCAATTAATCCATAAGAAAGAACAATTATATAAATATTCAACCCTCTTACAGATTTGGTTCAAAAGACTTATAATATATTACTTAATAGACTCTAAACCAGTGTACCAAATTTTAATTATTTACGTTTTGTAAATATCCACTTCATTTGTATTTGAACAGATAATCTTACTGTGAATGGATTTCATTCAAAATTGTATAGGATTCTAAAAATTTGAAACATTTATAAACTAAATTCCATCAAATTTGCCAAAATATCAATTTTTTTAGTAATTACTTTACTTAGTTTTTTTATTTATTTTCTTGAATGCAAAATACTGATTAAAAAGAGAAAGTTTTTTTTAAAAATTATTTGATACTTTTTTGTCTCTAATTTATTATTACAAATATGATAGGATATTATAATAAATTATATCTATATTTATCTATCAGATAGAAATACTCGTATGAAATAAAATTTTAATTAATTAATTAATTAGCTAGGAAATAAATTCATAGAATATTGAAACAACATTATCATCAAGAAGTAAGAGTATAAAATATCATAACTTTTGTAGAAACTATATGCATAGCCGATTATAAGTCTTGGAAGCACTAAACAAATAAATTTATTGAAATTTGTGATGTAACTTATAAAACAATAAAGAAATTGAAGCTTAATTATTATTAAAGGAATGGAAGTTAAAAATTTTCCATCTAAAAGGATTTTACAAAGTGAAAAAATTAAGGAATAATTGTACTGATTTGATAACTGTTATTCAGCGCAATCTTTTATAGAATTAAATCAATATTTTTGATTGTTTCAATAATTAATTTTGTGAAAAAGTGAATTTTTTAATGATGCGCATCCGCTGATATTCATCTCTCTTTATCTTTTTCAGGTTAGATACTATATTAGGAAAAGCTGGGTCCAAATCCATAGATGTATATGAATCGAAAATTAGCTTAGCTTCAAGAATAGTTAAAGTAGAACGAACTGTAAGTATATTTATAACTCTTCTTTATCTACGATTTTAATAATAAGCTCTTCATTATCTAATTGTTAATAATGTTGTTAACTTAAAATATTGATTTCCTGTGCTATAAATTTTATGGTAAGGAAGAGAGTTTTATTGATACATCTAATGGATGCTGAATGGGTAAAGAATTGAATTACTTTGACTATAAAAACGATTATTCTGAAAACTATTCAAATTTTGACGATATCTCGATTAAGAACGAAGGTACGATATCTTTCTAGATGTTTCTTTTTTCTTTTATTATAAAATCACGAGAATTTACTCTTTGGGAGTGTTAACAGCATATAAGCAGCATAATAGGAATCTGCTGCTGGTTTCTGTAAGTAATGTTTTATGTATGTTTAGTCTGCAACTTTTGGGGTTTTCGTGTGGAACAAAACTACATTATCCACTCCTAAGCGTGCTGAACTTTTCTCTGTACACCAACCAACTGCATTTTTCCTCAACAATGTGCCATTTAAAATGTGCTATAGTAATTTCTTTGATAAAATTATTTATAAACGTTTATTTTAAACCTAATTTTTTAAAAAATAAGAAATAGTAATGTTTTTGGATACTATATAAAAAGTTTTATCTCAAAAGGAATCGAGATTCAGTATAGATTGACTAGATTCAACCTGTGGAATAAAAAAGATCCTTTAGCGTCATTTTTTTTTCAAAGTTAAAAAAAAAATACTGGCGTTCCCACTAAAATATTTGAGAATACTTTAATATTTCTAATTTCGCTTGTTTTTCACCTTAGAATGGAAACGTTAAAAAGTAAAATTTGCTATGAAGAGGTCGTTTTTTTGGGAAATTAAGATTTTACTTACTTTTCATTAAGAATTCGACTCCCAATGGAAATATCGTAAAGATTCTAGCAATTTCGGAAATCTTCGGTTTTGCCGCAAAATTTTCAAAAAGTGTAGCCAAGGCCTAAAGTTTTTGACTCAATATCTCCTACAGATATCTGTAAAACAACAAATCCTTTCAAGAAGGCTTACTTCACAGTGAGGCAATATTTCAGATTCGTAACAGTGTGAATTTTTTTCCACAAACGGATACAAATAAATCAAAACTATAACAAACTCATATATGAGATAACTTAATTAATCAACTAGAAGGGAAAGCGGCACAAAAAAAAAATTGAGGTTTAATGATATTAAAGACAAAAATTCAGTATGTGCTTAAATGTAAAAACAAATTCCGAGGCTCATCCTCCTAGATTGGTGTCTTTTTTATTTTTAGATTGATATATATTTTTATTCTAGATTGAAGGAGGTTTTTTGTTGTTATAATAATTAATTGTTATATGTTTTTTTATTCCAGAGTATTGTATTAATTAGTAAAAAAGCAAATGGAATGAAAGAATGTTCGAAATGTAACACTTTACTTTCTGCTTACAGCGATAGAATAGTCGAAAAAAATGTACTCAGTCAGTCAGTCAGTCAGTCAGTCAGTCAGTCAGTCAGTCAGTGAGTGAGTGAGTGAGTGAGTGAGTGAGTGAGTGAGTGAGTGAGTGAGTGAGTGAGTGAGTGAGTGAGTGAAT
>JAOUZG010038692.1:768500-791991 GCA_026289955.1 Argiope argentata | reverse complement strand
CAAACTGGATTATTTAAAATATTTATAAAAAATTCATAAGAACGTTGTTAATATGGAATTAAAATTTAACGTCAGCAACAGAAATGTTAATACATTGATGGAATGACGGTGAATTTAGATTTAAATTAATCAATTATCTGATATTTAAAACAGTATATTATCATCAACTTCACTCAAGTGTATAAAATTGGAAATAGTTATGATATATTACAAAAAATTTTCAACAGAAACAAGAACTAAATAGAAGTAAATAAAAATATTGCCAAAAATAATTAGGTTGAGATTACTAATTACCAATAGGAACTTATGAAAACCGTCTACTGAGTCCTCCATAAAATACAGAACTAACTTTTTCTAAATGTATATTTATTTTATTGGAATTATTCAGAATTGAATACTTCTGATGTTCCCCATGATCTTACAAAAATGAAATCACTGTTTCAGATGAAAAATTCAAAGTATAAAAGCGTAATAATTTTTTTAAAAAAAATATTTTGCATTAGGGAAAAAGAAAACAAAGAGGGAGAAATGTTGCTTTCTTTCATATGTCTACAGTATGAAGTGGGGAAAAAATGACATTCCTTTAATGGAAAAAGAAAAAGGGAGAGGAGTGAAAAAGCGAGCTGTGCAGAATGGGGGGAAAAAAAGAACAAAGATTTAATTCGAATGAAATTTGGGAAGACTTCAAAAGAGTACGACTTTACGTCGGGGGAAAAAATGCCTCAACAGAAGGAAATCTTAACATAACTGCTGGATCTAAGAAAATTAACTTGCGAATGGACATTTCTTTGTCTTCTTTTTTTTTTCCCCTCCAACTTGAATTTTGGTCGCTGGTTGTAAAGTCAAAAATATCAAGGCAAAAATTTTTTTCACGAAGAGCGGTAGAATAATTAATCGTACTCAAGAAAATTAGTTTTATCTGATGCATAATAAAAATAAATCAATAATTCTTATGAAATCTAGCAATTAATTTTCCTTGTATTCTAATATTTAGAATTTTTGAATAAAATATTAAATTAAATAATTTATATTTTTCACTTTTAATATTTTTGATTAATATGCTTTTTAAATTGTATAAAAAGGAACATTAATTCTAAATGTGAAAAAATTCGTCTTGGCAAGCTAGCTGGGAGATCAAAATAGATTCTTTTTCATCTAAGTTACTATATGGCAACAAAAATTGTTAATGTTACAAATGCTCAAAATCAGGTCTTGAAAATCCCTTTTTAGATCCTAATTTTTTAAAATATTGTTATTGAAAAACTTTAAAAACAAAAGCTGATCGCCTTATTCAGACTCTAACTTGGCTTACTGAATTTATTTGAAAGTTATAGCTTTGAAATAAAAGTTGAATTTTTTTATAGCTATAGCTAAATGAAAACTTCACCCTCATCATTTCCACCCCCTTTAAGGTAGATGGACCATTTACGAACTCGTGCGAGACTTTTACATTTCTAACAAGCTAAAATTTGTAACGATTGAAGCTCGCGGTACGAACCTGTGACGCTTGGGACTGTAGCCGAGTAACTTAGCAACTATATCAAAAGTCGACTTCAGTATCGTAGATGCTATCTTGATTATAAAGCTAACACTACAGTACTCCCCCACCAGTGAGTCGGCGGAGAAGCGAAAGATTTTATATTGCGCCAAGCGTTATGGCGAGTTGCTGCTTACTCGTCAAGTGAGTCTGACGATTTTGCTGCGGGTAGATGGCGCCACGACTGTTGCGGAAGGTTTCGTTGTCAAGGTCACCAGTGTACCGATTGAAGGTCGCGGTACGAACCTGCGATGCTTGGGCCTGTATCCGAGTAACATAGCCACTATATCAAAAAGTCGACTTCAGTATCGTAAATGTTATCTGGCTTATAAGGCTAACGCTACAAATCCAAGTAAAATTACGCTACTTACCCTACTTGTACGATAAACTTTTGAAAGAAAGGTGACTTTGGGTTTTAGGGACCCTGAAGAACTGAAGAAGCTTTTCCCCAGTTTCGTCATAAGATACATTGCAATAAAAGTCTTTCTATAGGATTCTACCTAAAACAGTTCATATATAAAAAATGCACTTCCAGCAAATGTTTTATTTTTCTTAACATTTCAAAATATATAACAATCATTACTAATAATTTAATGTTGTGAACGTGTGGATATCAAAATTTAAATTCTGTCAAGGAAGATGATTAAATTCATAAATCAAGCCAATTAAGTTAAAATACATTTAATGAAATGAAAGAACATGAATTGCAAGAAGACAATAATGTTGAATTGCAAATATAAATTATACTCGGGGTAACATCATGCTTACTGCTTGCTTAAAAGACATGAACTAACTGTTCATTGCAAGGTGGCGCAAGAAAAGCAGTTACGGTTACAGTATTCTTTCTTTATTGTATAATTTTAATTATTCAATAATAATCACTACTTCGTATTTAGATAATATATAAGAGAAACATATTCATATAATTCATTAACATAAATATAGCCCTTATTACGGGGTAGCTTTGCACTTTAGTAAACCTACCTAAGCCAACAATTAAAGGCCCAAAGGTTATTTCCAACCTTCAAAAATTCTCACATGCCCTTAGAATTTCTACTAATAATAAAGTTGAAACTGTGGTTGTATACATCTTGTACAGGATCCAGGGTTACTGATCTTGGCATACTGATCAACATCTTCGAATAATTTTCTTGAGACTTAAAATTAATTAAATAATATGTTGGTATTTATCCTCCGCTTGAAGGGTGGAAATTTTCTTTTGTAAGATATTTTTTTTAATCAAAATTGAATCTTTCTATCAAAAATAAAATATTTCTTGATAGTTCATAAAAGAATTTAATTTTATAATTTCTTCTCTTTTAGCTAGTTCTATTTTCATAAAATTTATCTTTCCTGCCAGCAATTCATAAGGTTTAGGAAACTTTAAATATAAAAGAACATCATTTAACTACTGACTTTCATTCGCCTTACTTTAAAAATGCAATATTATCCCACAAGATGTTGTGTTTTGAAAAAACTTATTGTTTTTATCTAGCTTCTTTCTTGAAAAAAAATTCTTCATATAGTTCAAACTTAGTTCAAACAAAATTCTTATATCAACATTTGAAATTAAAGATATTTTTAATTCCTATGATAGATTTAACATTTCGGTCAGCAAATATCTGATTCGTCAATTTCTTTATGAAGTTTTAATTCATTGAAGAGCAACGTCCTTAATAAAGTACTAATATTTAAAAAATCACAATTTCACTTTTATTATTTTTTTTTCTTGCTTATAAAAATGAATTAATGTAATCAATATTTCGCTTACTTCCACTTCTCTCTCTTCTTTGAAATTTTGTGCTTGTGGGATTTTGATGACAATACATTATTTGATATTTTCGGAGCCAAGTTATCAAGTTATTTCATTTCACCAGGGCTGCCATCTGTTTGCAAACTTCAAAAAAATATTCAGAATATTCTATTAATTTTGCTAAATAAAATGTAAATTAATTAAAAAATAATTAGTCAATTATTAAGAATAGGAAATAAAAGATATTTTTAAAAACAATTTGTGCCCGTTTATTAAAAAAACAATCTTATCTGAGTTCTGAGCTCAGATATGATATCAAGAAGTTCACTTGAGAGCGAAATGTCTGTAAACTAGGTAAAGATATCACTCAAATTAATACTAGAGGCCATTCAAAAAGGAATAATATTCTTTAAGGGTTCATACACAAAAAAAGTTTTTTAATAATTAGTGATTACTTATCATTAATAATTATAGTTTTATATAATTTACAATAAACCTCTACATATTCAAAATTTCTAATTTAGTTATATTTTTTCATATCATAAATTCGACATTGATTTTAAATTTAAAATTGTGCCAAAGTAGTTATTTTAAGTTAATTAAGTTAATTATATAAAATTCTAATTATAATAAAGTTAACATTTATTATAATTTCAGAAGAAATCATAAAATCGAGCAATTTCCCTTCTGGAAAGCATAATTGTAGTTACAAGTAATGACAATTGGCTAATTATTAATGGTTCGTTGTAGTGTCATCTCTTTCCATTGATTCGTAGGAGGCTTGTAAAATGATTTCAATGAACTTTCGGATCTCAAATATGCACACGCTATAACGTACTGAGTACAAGTTATAAGCTTTAAAGTGCGCACATCCAGTATTTAGTGGATTTTTTAATATTATTTGCGAGTACAGTTTACAATATGGAACTCGTCAGATTACCGAAAATAGAAAAAATAATGCTTTTTAACAACCTTTGTTTTATCCAATTTAATTAAAGCCCAAGGATGGGATAAGAATCCAAAGATATCAGTCGAGTCAATTTCCATCCTCACCCCTATTCCATCTCTCTCTCTCTCAACAATAACAACCAATGTATTCTGCCAACGAATGTTTTGTTTCATTTCGGAAACTCCTATGTCGCCTTTTATCAAGACATGTGGTTTTGATCATTTTTCAAGAAAGACAAGATAAGCAAGAAGTGCTGCAGCTGCAGTCTTGGATTAGTAAACGAACTCGTTTGCAGATTTTCTGCAAGCATTACTGGATTATTGATTATGTCGCTTTGTTACAAAAATAAGATATCGATCCTGAGATAATACCAAAAATACACTCTTAGAGAGACATATGTCGGAGGGTATCAGTAGGGCCTGACTAAGGCAGAGGTAAACGGGGTAGTTGCCCCGGGGCTCCACATAAGTGGGGACCCTAAATCGAATATGAATTTGATTTTACGTTTCCTTCTTTAATGAGTGTTCTTCATTTCTAAAGTAGTAAAGCATAGGGGGCCTCAAAGAAATTTTTGCCCCGGGCTCCAACTGGGCTTAGTCGGGCCTAGGGTATCAGCAATTGGAACTAAGAATGTTAACAAGAGTATTTGATAACTAAGAGTAGGTGTGGAAACTCCAAAAATGAACAATGGAAAGAAATCAGGGAGAATTTACTATAAAACTTGACTTTCTACTAAATAGAAAATAATCATATGCCATACGAGAACTGCCAATTAAAAGAATGGTAAGAAAGCTTTTGATTCCTTTTTTTTTTGTCAAATTCCAATAAGATTACAAAGGCTGGATGAAGAGAGCAGTGATTAGTTCCAAGCTTTGGATGGCTTTTGGACAACTTTATACCTTTTACCCGAAATACTAGTTGCACCATCCTCTTCCCACAACTTTGAAAATAAAATGGTTGCCTTACATTTGAAAAGACAGATTGCCTGGAGGCAGAGGTCTCTCACTAATGATATGACAGACACTTGCATAAAATCTTTGTTATCCCGTTTTATGACAAAAAAAAACTGTTGTCTTATATCCCTGGCACTTTTATCAGATTATGCATTAACTGTTTCTCATTATAAGGATATCAATCGGAATATTATTTTTTAATTTTAAAATTATTCAGTATATCTAAATATTTATATTATAGGTAGAAGACATCGAAACGAAAGTGGACCAACTCATTGAAATGTACCTGGAGGATAGACACCGCATGTCGAACCTCATCTCTTCATTCAGCACCTCTTCACCTCCACCTCAACCACCGACGCCTACCTCGGTGCCAGCCGTTTCCGGTCCTCCCTCAGGCTCCGCCCACAACAGTAAGCCCCGCACTCACCAACAACTACAGAAAAGTCCCAAGTCCATTCTGGTGGACAACAAGCAGTACAGCGAACCGACGACACCAGTCGCAAAGAGCTTCGACCGCACCATCCACCGTGGAAACTCCGACCTCAGCCAGCGCTGTAACCTCCACAAAAAGAAAAGAGTCACCGTTAGACACTCCTTAGAAGGTGGATCTGCAACGCCTACACTTTTGTCCACTCCTCGAATTGAAATCGACCATGCCCATAATGCCATATCCCGTTCAGCGGACTCGGTGGACCCGGCCTCTTCTGAAACGGCTAGCACACTGGGCACAGAGCTGGACAGTCTTGAAACCAGCGATCCAGACCTGTTCCAAGAAGAAGATGGAGAGCCCAGACGGATCCGACGAGACTCGGACACAGAAGTCAGTACTGTGACCGTAGTCATGAAGGAAACCCCTTCGCTGTTGAGGCCTTCCTTGCAGAACCTTCGGACCTAGAAGGGGGACAAGCGCACCCTCCTTCACGCAGACTTACATTTCTGTTCTTTGCCTTCATGTCTTATTTCATTATATTTCCGTTTTTTGAATCTCATTTGTTCCCACCTCGTGGTTTTGCGATGACGAATGTTTATTATGTATATAAAGAGCATTTTTTCATGTGATAGTCCTTCAATTATATAAATTCATCTCCTCCGTTAAGTGTCTTGTTTGGGTCTTTTTTCACATATCACACAAACATCATATGATTTCTATAGAATCTACAGTAACATTAGCATAGTCTGACATAAAATGTGACCGAACTCTTCCCCTTCCTCATAATAGTTGAACGCTAAATCTTTCAAAATGTATCATTATTAATACTTGATTTTTGACAACATTATTTTCCTCTCATATAGCCCAAACCGATTGATTTATCATACAGTGTTCTCCTTATCCTGTTATACTGCTCTTGTTGGAATTCCTGGCCTCACCATAACATGATGTAACCATTTCGCTCAAGTGCATTGGTGACGTCTGGGGAAAATCCCATGATCCCACAGTAACAGCTGTAAGTTCAAGTTTCGGTTTCGAAGTAAGAACGGATCCAAAGATGGTTGTATGCGATAGAAATGAATCGTGCAACTAAAATGATTTATGTAGATATTTGTACATAATTATGCGTGCCTGTGTCCTCGTCCAGCAAATAAAAAAGATGAAAATGAAAACCCTCGATTAATGATTTCGATGTTGTGATCGATTTCATGTTAAAATACCTCGATTCTGTATGATTTAGAAGTTCCCGGAACGTAAAGGTAAAGGTAAATTTTCTCTTACATTTAGATATTTGAATTTGGGCCTTAGAAATCCCAAAAGCTCTTGATAATCTTAGAGTATTTCTAATATTTGCTTGTCATATATAATAAATTGAGAAACCACCACCCTAAGAATTATTTTTCATTAAATAAAGCAATTATTATGCTGAAATAAAAAATAGCAAGCGATTGCTGTAGCATTCCCTATGTTACTTTAAACAAAACTAGAACCATTTACCGATGTCCAACAGTAACTTATCACTTCACTTGTCCACCCCAATTAACATACCTCTTTGGGTTTCCTATATTTTTGAAGAAGGAATCAACATTTATTTCCGGCCAAGTACTGGAGTGTGCTTTCTTTAAATTAGATTGATACACAAGAGATTTTGATAACTATTCTATTCCTCTCAACAGAACACACGTTTACATCTGCAGTAAGATTTATCCATTAAGTTGAAAAAATTGTCAGTTCGATATTTTCATGTTGCCCAAACGTTCTGCGAGTTATTAGAATGAGACAAAACTGACGCAAGAAATTAATATTCTTCCCCGTTCACTAAACACATCTTGCACTCTCCAGTGGATCCATGATCATGTTGTAATTCAGGGTAACGAGTGTGAAGATGCCCTTGCAAAGGAAGCACGTGACCAAGATCAACCTCTTACAGTCACCTGTTCAGACGCGAATGCTATTGCCAGGCGGAGAATTTACAATCAGCATATCAGAAAGGCACCAATACCTGATCTAGACTGTCCAAGACATCTGTCCTCTACAATTGCTAGGCTACACACTAGACATTTCAAGGACATGAATACATCATGAGCAAATATAAAATCATATCCCACCTGCAAGTACTGTCCTCAATCACAACTAACCTCATATCATTGTTTTTACTGTCAGGTCATTATCCGTTCTCTCCTTCAACTTGGAGCAGAGCACCACCAATTGAAATCCTCCATAACCACCAAGCTCCAGAACTAGTGGATCTGGTCATCAAAACTTTTGGAGGAATCTAAATCCTTTGCATTTTACATATCATTAGTCGTAACTATAGCAGCATGACATTAAACTGTAATCCTTAAGAAGCGGCTTTCGCTCAAACTTGGCAGACTTGACATCTTTTCTATAACAGTGCTCAAGGTAAATTTTGAAGAACTGCTCCCTTGAAGATCTTTTTATAATTTCTAATTATGCAGGGGTACAATTTTAAAAATATAATGAACAAATTTAAAAGTGAAAATGCATATATAAAGGAAAGTAGTTTAGGGTTGTCATATTGGCATTTCTCAAACAGTATTGGAATTTTTTTCCCTTTTTAAATTCTCAAGAAAACACAAAATATATATTGAAAGGGGAGAAAGAAATATAATACAACTAATGAACCTGCTGAAGTAGTTCTCACAAATCTCTCTAGTATACTTTCTAATAAAGGTAAGCCTAACCCAATCGAAATTGGTTTAAATAAATCCATAATCAAATACCAATAAAGGATTTAAATCAGAAAACACCTTGCATTTCTTTGGCGTGCAATAGTAACAAAATATTAATCTTGGCCTGAATTGATCACTCTTCTATCGTTTGATCCAAATACCAACCTTGATACCGGCGCCCTAGCACAGAGGTAGCGCGTCTTCCTCGTGATTTGGCCGTCCTGGGTTCTAATCCCGGTTCGGGCATGGGTGTTCTTCTGTGTTCTATCTGTGAGTTGTGTGAATGTGCCTCCCTGTAAAAAGGGTATGTGCAAGCGTGTGGGTGGGTGTTTCATCCTCATATGAGCTAGAATTCAGACTTCTGCCCTCGGGTGCTCACGGGCCCATACCCTCAGAAGTTACTGCACCCGTCCTTCCGTTGTAAAGGGGCTCGTCATTATCATCGCTTGATCCTTGGAGTGACTTTTGTCAATTAAACCTCTGCATGGGACTAATAGTATCAAATCAAATTTGTGTTTTAGGCACGTTTTTCCTAACCGATTGAAACAAAAATTTGACACACAACTTCTCTTGTAGTTACAATATCTCCTACCAAATTTGATGTATTAAAATAATTTCCATTAAAACGTCATCAATAATATCTACAGCGAAGGAACTTGCATAACAATGGCTTCTTTTCAATTTCTTCCCCCTCCAAATATGTCTAAACCTTTCTGTAAGATTATATTTGAAATTAACTTCTCTGCGGAATATTTTACAGAATTTAATAACATGAATGCAAACAACATAATATAAATACGGAAATATCTTCAAAATAATTTTGTTCAGTTTTTTATCAACATAATATACTTACCTTTTTATTCTGATGTAAACATTATTGCATTAATATGAACTTCACTATTTTTTTGTAAACATGGAAAATCTAATTTACAAATTGATAATTTGTTTCTTTTCTCAACTTTTAGTATTTTAAGGAAAAACATAACATGATAGAGTATTTGAGATAGTTAATATAAAGTTGCAAATAAGTTAATCATTTCTTTAAACGTCATACGGTACGGTCATAGTACATAAATTTGAGGTGTAACTCTAACATTAAATTATTCAAACTCTCAATAATTAGATATAAAAGATTAAAATTAATTCTGCTATGTATATTTCAATGTATCAGAACATAATTTCTTCAACGGCCAAGCACCATGTGCTCGTGGAAAGTTAAATTATATTTTTATTCATTTTAATTGTTTCATTGAATAAGTCACTTTAGTACTGCAAACGATAAAAAAAAATTTTGTCTCGCATTTATTGTTTACAAAAATATCACATTTACTATTTATTTCCTTTCATGTAATCACGTGTTCAAAATTTGTTGAATGCAGAATAGCAACTCTTATTACACAAATAAAAAAAATTTAAAAAAATATGAGTTTCTGTCTCAACACAAACCTGTTTCCTGTGTTTTATCCTTAAGGCACTCTTTAATATTTGAATTTTTAAAAACTATTTTATCATCATTAGAAAATATCCCGTCCCATTTAATGCTGCTTAACACTAAATTTATCCAATTGCCATTTCATACTTGTACCCCGTTTCACTACCCTGAAATTTTGTGCTGCCATCTATTGATATATTTCGAAGTATAAAGTATTTTGTCAAAATCTCAAAACAAGTGGATTCAAATCACCCGACAAGGTTGGCATAAAAATTGCTTGAAAAATTACATATAATGCAGATTTATCACCAATTTAATTAAATAAGTTATTTATTGCATTAATATAGCAAAGTAAATCAAAAATAGCTCAACATTTACTGATTCAGTAAAAGTTTTATTAAATGAATAATCCATAAGAAGAATGAATATTTTTAGAATTATTTATGAAAAAAATTCTGATTATTTTTTTAGCTTATTAAAATATCTAATATTTACAATGACTTCTCGTAGAATTCTATCTATTTGCTATTTTAAATTTTCTACTAACTAATCAGACAATTTTCTGTTTGGTTAATTGGTTATTTCATTGGTTAAACTAAGATTTATTGAATACTTTAGGAGTAAAAGGTTTCCTCGTAAATTATTATTAAGAATTAAATTTTTGAACTTAAGTTTAGAAATAAAATAATTCTTATACATAATCATGGAAATAATCGACTATCATATTTTAATATTTAATACTGCCTAATAATATTTTCCATGTCATAAATTACATAAAATAACACAATCTATATAAATTTCAAGAAATGTAATGAATTTAATTTATCGTACGATGAAATAAAGTCTGATTATTACTAACAAAAAATTCCTTTTTACTTTGCAATAACTAATTATTAATAAAACTAAAAAAAATATTATCAACAGAAATTTTTAAAACAAATTTTAGTCTTTATGTAAATGTTTTCTTCTGAGGCTTTCTGTAGTCTAAGATTGTTTTGAATACTATTATTTGAATAAAACACGTCAAGAAAATCATTGGAATCAAAGTCGAAATAATCAGCAAAATTCAAGACTAAAAAATTTAATTTCGATTATCCTTCTGATCTCTAAAATGTAGCTTCAAAAGTGACTTTGAACTCAATTTGAGTTTACTTAAATCTAATGTTGTCAAGTGCTTTCCCTTTTACGAGTGGAAGTTGGAAGAGATAATGAATCTTTTTCAACACTACCTTCATCATCTAAAAGTCAGAAAGACGTGACATAATAACCAAAATATATCTGAATATATCCTCTGTACTGAGACAAAACTAAACTGAATAAGATTTTTATTTTTAAATTACGTTTAAAAATATTTGTTGATATATAAAATAAAATTCTGGAAAGCATTCAATTTTAAAAATTGATTCGAAATGCTTGAAAGGAAATACTAAGAAACTTTGAATAGAAATATTCTTCACCAAAATAAAAAAGCCCCATTACCAGATATTTTTCAGTCAATTAAAATTGTTCGTCCTTAAATGTTATAATTTTATATTATTATTTATGTAATTTTCCCACTGCAATTCTTTAAAAAATATTCCTGACTATGAACGTTTTTTAGATTTTAGGGTTTTAAATGGCGAACAAAACTTTATAAATATTTGCTCATTTAGTGTTAAACGCATATTAATTATTTCCTTCCAAGAATTAATTAAATCTTGAAATTTCTTTAGCTGCTCGATTAATTTATGTATTTAAATATTTGGAAAAACAAAAGACTTCCCCTCCAACCAAACCTCTAGATGAATTTAGTGAATTCTTTTATCTCACTTGAAAGTAATGAACATTCCTTCACATATATCTTATATATATAGTTGTCCCTTGCTGTTGACAGAAATTAATGATATGAACATAATGGGCAAATAATCGGTCGTCGAATAGAGATAGTTTATTTGTTTGTATTTTGCTTCCATATGAAAAACTTTTCATTATCATATTGAATTTAAATATATATATATAATACAGAGTAACAATGCATGTAAACAAATCTTTAGCAAACTATCCTTGAAAAATCACAACCCGCCATTTCTATTTTTTTTTAAACCTTATTTAAACAGGAATAATCAATTATTGTTTAGAACACCATATATCCCTAAAACATAACTTATATTCAGATTACATTCTAAAAAGAATATTTGCTGAAAGTAGAGGTAAAAGCAGCATTAACCATTTTTCATTCCAATTATACACTGATCAAAACGTTTGCGCGTGATTAATTCTTTGATGTCATTGCTGACAGGTGACAAATTTTTATCAAATCATGTGATTTTAAGTTGGGGTCAGGGATTATACTGGAGTCAACATGATTTGAAATGTGCAGTGCACAAAAAGCACTTGTTGCTTTTTGTTGTATACTTCTTTTGTGAATTATATATGCAGAAAGTGAAGATGCAAAGATAACTTCAAGCAGTTGCCCATTTATCGTTCCCATTATACACTGGTCAAAACATTTGAGTATACCTGTCTCTTTGAGGCCATTGTCGATTAGTAATAAATTTCGATTAGTAATAATTAGTTATATAAGTTGTATTTCTAAAAGGGAATTCTTTTTAGTTTGTAAATCAAATTTAAATTTAGACAATATCTGAGCTAAAAATATGAGCACAGATGGTAAAGTAATATCTCTGTTTCAATTTGGAAATTTTGCATTTTTATGAAATACACTGATAATACGATAATTATATTACCGAAAAGTATGGAATATTAATAAACAGGGTATTGTTGAAAATCATTTATAAGTAGATAATCGAACTTCCGTTATCTAAAAATACTCTCTCGCAAGTCTATACAGTATGTGGCGCCATCTATAGCTTAAAAATATTAGCATCCGTAAACTATTAACATAATACAGTTTTACTATATTTATGGCTCGTGCTGCCATCTTCTGGAGAAATATAACTTGAAATATGTTTTTAAAATAAATTATCTATTTTAACTCTGATTTTAAAATTGTTATATAGTATAACTATCCTAAAATAAATATTGCAAATTCAAATTTATTGTAAAATTAATGAAAATACTTTCTACTTTCTCAATAAGAATCTACTTAGGACATTCTTGCATCTAGTTCCAGAAAAATGCTGTTAAAAATCATCAAAAACAATTATTGTTGAGAAAAAAAAGTTATTAAAAATAATCTTTTTCTCTCTCTGGGAAGTTTTCATTAAGTGGTAATGGCAACCAAAGATAGAACAATTTCATTACAATCTTGAATTAACGAAAATAAGTATTGACAGCCATATGGATTCTGAAATTTAAATTAAAATGTTTTTCAAATCACTCGTTTAAAACTTAATGCTTAGTTTTTAGGCATATGATTCTTTTTATGTAATCTTTTTACTTATATTTTCAAATCAATTTTAATTTTGAAAGATTGTAATAAGAATTAGCTTTCAATTTCATTTCCAAATCCAATAAAAGAAAACACAATAAATATTTAGCAAAAAATATTTGTATCATTGAATCAAGAAATATTTATAATTTTATGACAAAGAAATTTTTATCTTTATTATCTATGATCTATATTTACCATATTATTGGTGCTATTTTCAGATTATAGTAAAACGTAAATGTTTTACTATGTGCAACTGCCCTTTAACATTGACAAATGAGAAATCGAAAATGACGATTCATACGATTATATATATAAAGTAAAAACAATAATAAAGATACAAAATTAATTAACTATGATCGTAATTTTATGCTGCGAAATGCAAGATTATTAGTATTATATAATATAATACTATATTATTTAATATTATATAGTATTATATTACTTATTTAGTTTATTTTTTCAATTTTATCTTTATTACTATGAAACATTATTTTTAGCATTTCTCAACAATTTTCCCCTTTTTGGAAGAAAACAAAGCTAAAATAATCTTTAAGTTCCACAGCTTTAAGATTATTTTATCCAGATCTTCTAAGAATGGGTAACATATCGAAAATACTGGTGTTAATTAAGAAAAAAATGAAAAAATAAATAATTTTTCTTATAAAATGAATATATAATTTCAAAAATTAGTACAATGTCTTTTTTTTCCCTCAAAATATTACACAATCTGAAGAAATCTGAAATTGTCATAGCACAGATTTTTTTTTTTCCTCAATCGCAACAGAGCGATTCTTTGAGAAAAATTGAATCGAAATTATAAATAGAAATGCTAAATATTGGACAATATCCCATATATGTATGGTATAAACTGTAAATCTACTATTCATGTTTTAAGTTACATATTTCTTTTAATGAAATCCTCGCTTCAACACCATAGGGTCCAAGTCATGAGTCCTCTGAAGCTAGAGTGTGAATACAGGTCTGATGCCAGTCCAATATGATATAGAGGTACCAACATCCTCTGATTTGAAAGAGATGGACATTTGGAGAGAGAAAAGAGTTTTCTCTGTTGGCGTCATCATCATCGTTCGTTTTTACTCAAACACAAATTTCATACCATAAAAATCCCTGTGTAAACAAACGACTCTGAGCTAAGCAAACAAATCTTGTATATTTAAATCAAATGTTTAATTTTTGAATGTAATAACGATGCATATAATGTTTACATTTCAGAAACTTTACTATTTTAAAAAATAAATTGAGAATGAATGCTAATTTTCCCACAAATACTCAAGATAATCCATTATATTTTCTAAAAGAACAACAGTAAATCTGAAATAATATTTTACCAAACTAAGTTACATTAAAAATTAATTTTTAGCTGGATTTGTTTCTGAAAAATATTTTACAAGCATTTTATTTAAATGAGAGAGACATTTTTTTTTAAATTTGAAAACTTTTGGCAACAACAGAAATGTGTTATGCTATTGTTATATACCCCAAAGATTTTTTCTTAAATTTATTAAGAACAGCTTTCATCTTTAGATTTATTTATTTTTTCAAATATAAATCTATTATCTTGTAATTTCTCTTTTAATTTAATTTTGGCAATAATAGTTTAAAGTAATATGATTTTTTATTCTTTTATTTTGACAGCAAAATTAAAAGAAAATTCATGAGACAAAATTAATGGAGTCGCCTCCACATAATTTTATTCAACCTCATGTTTCATGCTGGTTAAGAGAAATTTTTAATGGTTTTCTTGCTAACTTCCAAAACTTGAGTTGTTAAAATTCATTTTAACAAAGAGGAAACAAGTCAAATTAAATAAAACTCTTTCCATTGAATGTTCTTTGGAAATAGAAAACCTCAAAACAGAATATATTTTACCTTAAAATATTTGATTTCGTGATTGAAACAAAGAAGCAGCTGGATAAAAAGAAAGCTAGCAAAAGGTCGTCAAGCGTTAGTTTTTGCTTTGGTATTTTCGAATTAATCATTATTCATCTTAAAATTGTTACAATAAGTGGTTCTTAAGTCAACATGTCGCTTCATCAGTTCAACAACCCAGAATTTCTGCAAATCTCCATTTCGGCAGAAGGAGAACCACCCAGCACTTCTTAAAATGAGGCTCCGAATCCACTCCACCCAAATGCGTCCTGCTGCGATCCCCACAAAAGAAAAGGAACAGGAAAAAAAATCTGTCCGTGTCCAACCATCAGCTCAGCGGACCCCCGACTGTCCATCCGACTAATCCGCAGTGATTTGCGGACAGCAGGACATGCATACCTAAACAAAAACGCCACAAAAAGGTAACTCCAAAAGCACAAAAATAAAAATGATAATAAGACGAGGCATAACCGTTTACTGTTAGAAACCCTGTTATATTCTTTTGTTCTTTTTCTTTTTTTTTTCTCCCGAGGACCTATTCCTCGTTCAAAAATGACCACAATGAATCAATCAAAGAATCCCTGTAACCGCGCGACGAAATTGCCTCTGGTACCCCCTACCGTGACAGAACGTCGAAGACAGGACAAGATTTATGGAAAAACGTTCCCTCTTTTTCTTTTTTTACTTGCTTGTCTTGTAGCACACGTCTCATTTTTCTTTTTCTTACATACAATCCCCGGTGAAAGTACGATTTTCTTTTTATTATGGATTATCGTCATTATTATTATTTTGTCTATTTCTGTCTCTGTGTTACACGCACTTGTTGTTGTCGGCCGGTCAGATGGCAAGCCGACTGACTTCTGTTGTTGGCCCTTCTCTAGAATTCCTTTTCTGGTATTTTGTTGTTTACGACACAAGACCCGCTGCGACGGTCTGCCTACCTTGCGTATTTCTTGTCTTCAGCTGGGGGGAGGGGGTGGAAATCGATTTTTACGATTGATGATCGCACTGATCTATCATTCTTCCCTACCGCCTCGACATTCCCCGAGTATTCAAGCATGACTGCGAAGTTAATTCGAAAAATTCGAAAAATATCAGCTGGAAAATTGGAGGCACTGGATGATTCTGAAAAAGCTAAAATTTCTGTAAGCCCACAGATTTTTCGACTCTTTTTTTTCACTATATTCTTTATTAGGTAAAAGCAAAATTGTTGGTATAATTTTATTGTCTCATCACTCCAGAAAAAAAAATCTAATATTTCAAAATTTAAAGATAAATGAAGAAACAAGCTATCAATTAATGGAAATTATTAAGAGCAATTAAACAAAGAAATTGAACAAGAGTAATTGAACAAAGAAATTGAGCAAACATAATTGAATAAAGAAAGTGAACAAGAGTAATTGAACAAAGAAATTTAACAAGAGTAATTGAACAAAGAAACAATAGAATATTATTGTTAATTATTAACGATTATTTTTTCAAATTAAATAATCGTTTAAGAGGGGAAAAGGACCTATAATTTGTGTGAGGGTATAATCATAAATGGAAGACTCACTAAACAAAACTTCTATTAATAAGTTAATTTATTAATTAACCAGTGACAGTGGCAGTAACGTTCGTAATTAGAAAAAGTCAAAATTTCTGTAAGCCACAGCTTTTCTGACTTTTTTTTTCATTCTATTCTTGGTTAGATGAAAGCAAAATTTTTGATATCCTTTTATTGTCTCACCACTCCAGAAAAAAAAACCCAAAATATTTCAAAATTTAAAGAAAAAGTTATCAATTAATAGAAATCATTAAGGGCAATTGAACAAGAGTAATTGAACAAAGGAATTGAACAAGAATAATTGAACAAAGAAATTGAACAAGAATAATTGAACAAAGAAATTGAACAAGAATAGTTGAACAAATAAA
This sequence comes from Argiope argentata, assembly GCA_026289955.1. NCBI lineage: Eukaryota > Metazoa > Arthropoda > Arachnida > Araneae > Araneidae > Argiope > Argiope argentata. The sequence goes on along the minus strand of JAOUZG010038692.1, from coordinate 775,064 downwards.
TTGAGCCAGAGTAATTTAAGAAAGAAACAATGGAATATTAAGTACTATTTTTTCAAATTAAATAATCGTTTAAGATGAAAAAAGACCAATAATTTGTGTGAGGGTATAATCATAAATGGAAGACTCGCTAAACAAAACTTCTATTAATAAGTTAACTTATTAATTAACCAGTGACAGTGGCAGTAATGTTCATAATTAGAAAAAGTCAAAATTTCTGTAAGCCACAGCTTTTTCGACTTTTTTTCATTATATTCTTTGTTAAGTAAAAGCAAAATTTTTGGTATCATTTTATTGTCTCATCACTCCCGAAAAAAACCCCATATATTTCAAAATTTAAAGATAAATGAAGAAACAAGCTATCAATAAATGGAAATCATTAAAGGCAATTGAACAAGAGTAATTGAACAAAGAAATTGAACAAGTATAATTGAACAAAGATATTGAACAAAAATAATTGAACAAAGAAATTGAACAAGAATAGTTGAACAAAGAAATTGAGCCAGAGTAATTTAACAAAGAAACAATGGAATATTCAGTACGCTTTTTTCAAATTAAATAATCGTTTATGAAAAAAGACCTGTAATTTGTGTGAGAGTATAATCATAAATGGAAGACTCACTAAACCAAACTTCTATTAATAAGTTAATTTATTAATTAACCAGTGACAGTGGCAGTAACGTTCATAATTAGAAAAAGCCAAAATTTCTGTAAGCCACAGCTTTTTCGACTTTTTTTCATTATATTCTTTGTTAGGTAAAAGCAAAATTTTTGGTATCATTTTATTGTCTCATCACTCCCGAAAAAAAACCCATATATTTCAAAATTTAAAGATAAATGAAGAAACAAGCTATCAATAAATGGAAATCATTAAGGGCAATTGAACAAAGAAATTGCACGATAGTAATCGAACAAAGAAATTTAAGAAGAATAATTGAACAAAGAAACTGAGCAAGAGTAGTTGAACAAAGAAATTGAGCAAGAATAATTGAACAGAGAAACAATGGAATATTCAGTACGCTTTTTTCAAATTAAATAATCGTTTAAGAGGGAAAAAATATCTATAATTTGTGTGATGGTATATTCATATATGGAAAACTCGCTAAACAAAACTTCTATTCCTAAGTTAATTTATTAATTAACCAGTACCTGTGACAGTAAAGTTCATAATTACTCTGTATGATCCTAATTATTCCAGAGACTATGAGGTACTTGGGAAGGCGTGTTTTGGGGTTCTGATGTCCGAAAAACGTATTGGTTGGAACAGAATAAATTTATAATAAGAAATTACTAGATATTGCTCCAAAATTTATTTTACCAACCGTTTTCGAAAGTACTATTTGCCTTTTTTCAATGAAAACATATACTATGTCACAAAATATCAGATGTAAGATATTTTAATTAATTAAAACTATAATTTAATTAATTAAATTAATCAAAAATATGAGAAAATATACGTATATATCTAAAAGAAATGTACTTTAATATGATTAGGGTTATTGTTCAATTTGGTAATGGATAGTAGAACCCTCATTTCAAGTAGAAAATTAAATATCCTATTCAGCTTATCTAAAATTTATTTTATTTCTATTTCTCCGATATTTATTCTGATTGAAGAAAAACTCTACTGCCGCATTCGTATCAGGTTGTAAAGCTTTCACTGACTCCGAAAATCGCAGTCACTTATCAACCCCCTCCCCTCCCCCCATAAAAAATCAGTCGGTACTAAACAAACGAATAAATTCAGTTGAGCACTAACAATTGCATCAATTGCTTAGATGTACGAATAATAGTATTTATTCCGATATCTTTAACACAATCGATTACCATATAAATATTTGTTGAAAAATTAATCATAGATGGTTACAGATCATTTCCTATATATCTCTATTCCTTAATTTCTTATTGAAAAGAGTCAAAATAATCATAATTACATTCCTTCCTTTACATCCATAGTCTTAATTTTTTACTGAAAAAGAGTCAAAACAAGGGTAATTAGATTCCTTCCTCTACATCCATAATCTTAATTTCTTATTAAAAAGTGCCAAAATAATCGTAAATAAGTCCTTCCACAGCACTAAAATATTTTCTTACCCGATTTCTACTTCTTTGTTATTATCCTTTATACTTGATTTAAAAAGGCGTCAAATTTATTAATTAAAAGCAACATTCTGATATGAATAGAAATATGTGTCGATAAATTAAAAGATTATTTTAAAGTAACAATTTTAATTTTACAAAAATTACACAGTCATACAGTTGTTAACATAAAATAATTGTTTGTCTGGACGGAAGGCTATCATATTTCTTGATTTGATAATACCTCTTATCGTAAATTATTTCAAATGCATGATAAATATAGATTTTGTTTTATTGTATCAAAAACCTATTTCACATGATGAAAATAGCTAGGTGTCCCGGATTCGAATCCCAGGTTCGGGAATGGTTGTTCTTCTGTGTTCTGTCTGTAAGGTTTACGAATATGCCCCCCTGTAAAAAGGAACTGTGCAAGCAACTGTGATGAGTGTGTAGTTAAGTCGTACTCTTAGCCCTAGTTGGCACTACTTCAAAACAAGAGACGCTCCTTTCGGCTTAAAACTCGCTGGTACCACGGAGAAGCTTGTCCACAGCAAGTGCCATTAATAGCAACAATAAAAACAACCTACTGCTTTTAGAAATCATCTTTTTTCCTTGAATACTTATGACTCATGCTATTGACGTTTGCATTTGTAATTTGTTTTGTATCTATAAATTAAAAACGTTTTTCAAATTTACTGTTACTATGAGGGAGGAAATCGTTATTTCCAAATTACTGTCGAAGTCAACTTATTTTCTTCCATTCTTCTTCTTCTTGTTGGATATTTCCCTATGCTTGAGATTTACAAATACAATATGCCATAACAAGCTTTTTCGCTATCTCAATAGAGACATATGATATTTTTGATTTCTGTTGTCTAGTTTTGGGTCCTGTTTCTTATTCATTAACCTTAATTTGTTGGAGCAAATGCATTAAATGGTGAGTAATGAAGTTACTCCTTTAATGTCTAAAAATTAAATAGCCATAAAATTCCCCCTTCCTGACCAATCCTGACGAACTCAATAGCTTAAAAAATTCATAAACTCGTTGATAATGAGTGAGTCGATAGTAACTATTGACGTTCTAATACGAATAGATTGAATCAGCGTTTATCTCTGACAAAATAACCGCTGAAAATATTTCAGTAAAAGCTAATTGCTATTAAAAAAAGTTTAACATTCCAGAGCGCAACAATTTGATTTAAATTGCTTGTTTATAAATACATCCCCTTTAGAGGTAATAGTACGGTTATTTTGAAAGGGACTTCAAACTTTAAAATTATGTTCAGATGACGCGGATAGCACATGAACCAGCATCCACCTGGAAAAATCCATCCCGTAAAAGTGAGTGGAAACGTTAAAGGTGAGTGGAACGTTAAAACAATTGTTCTTGATAAAATCCTAAAAACAAGAGAACACAATGCCAACCCTCGTCACCAGATCAGATGCACTATGGATGGTTTATTGGCTACTACTATTGGTCAAGTTGATCAATGGCCCTGAAGGTAACAGACTCGAAATTATTAATTCTTTGGAGAAAACATCTTTAATGAGCATGTTTCATTTCCTTTGAAGAGAGAAGCTGATTTTTTACGGTCCTTCTACTATTATTTGAGTATGACTGTGAAGTTAACATGAAAAGGAAGTACAAATATCTTTAATGAAGCATGTTGCATGTCCTTTGAAGAGAGTTGATTTTTTTATGGTCCTTCAACTATTATATGAATATGACTTTGAAGTTAACATGAAAAACTTAAAATCAACGGTTAGGAAACTTGAGTCGAAAAAACATTCTAAAAAAATACAACTTTATGAATTTCTTCTGCTTATCTTTTTTATATATAAAAAAAGTTTTTTTCACTACATTTATGAAGAAAAAATCAAAGACATTTCAAATTTCGATATGTGAGAAAACAAGATCTTAATTAACAGGGACTATAAAAAGAACGCAGTTAAAAGCAATATTGAGCTATTTCAATCTAAATGATGACATGGGACAGGGTTATAGAGCTCAATGCAAAACAAAATCAAGGACAAAGCAGGTTTATTTAACATATGAAAAAAGCAAATATCTTCTGGCTCCTTAACTTTAGATGTTCAGGAAGTCATGATAATTTTCTGTGGTACATTTAGAATAATTAAATTTTACGACTTCATTTAATTTTAGAGATCCGTGAATTCTAAATTATTCAAACTTGATAAAAATGAGGTTTGTTAAATTTGTTGTTTGAAATATTTGAATTTTTACCTTTTAAAAAAAGTTGTTAGACAAATATGATATGTAAAACTATTAATGTTCTATAGCAAGGTGAGAAGAACTTCTTACATAATTTATGCAAATAATCATTAAAAAATTGTTTAATTTTTTAAAGTTATTATAAAATATTTATATTACTGAATTTTTACATAAAATGGATCATAAAAGAATGTAAATCTCTCTCTGAAACAAAAATATTACTTTATAAAGTATGTATGCGCGCGTGCGTGTGTGTGTGTGTAGGGGGATAAAGAAAATTTTCACATCAGAGGAACAAAGCAAAATTTTCTATTTTACAGATTTATATGGATGATTAATTGTAAATTTTTATTGTAATGTTTTTAAATAAAAAATGATTTGCTCGACATAGTAAATAGATATTAAGAAATGCACTACTTGCTTCTTGAATTATGAAGGAAGTTGTAATTTTATTAAATCTTAAAAAGCTGGAGTTTAAATGATAAACAACTTGAAATTTGCTTTTTTTCACTTTATGAAACATCAACACAACCATAAAACTTTTTTAAATGATCAGATTTCTTATTCTTTAAGGCATGAGCTACGGAAAATATTGAAGAATTATTGTACCAAAATTAAAAAAAATATATATCTGACGGGTTTTAAATTATGAAGAGGACTTAAAGAGATTTTACAAAAGTTAAATAATCGATAAAATAGTGTTTTAAAAGGAAATATAAAATAGTTTTTTAAATGAAAGTTATAGAAGCATAAAAATAAATTTAACTTTATAAAGAATGGACGTAAAATCAAAATCCATAGGAGTTTTATAAAATAAACAGCTCAGAAATCCTGATTACCCTATAAAAATAATATTCAGTTGTTATTACGATTATTATAAATTCGTTTGGAAGATTATTCCATTACGATTTGAATAATCATATTTATTACGAATTTTAAAAAATTCATAATTCGATTAGTATTTAAGAACTATTCCATTGTAGTTACCTTTATTCACACACTAAAATAAATGATTAAAATCTTTAAAACCACATTACTCTATTGCCAAAACATCATTCAATATCTAATTTTTTAATTCTTTTTTCAAGCAAATCTTTCCGTCACGTATTTCCTCTCCATTTCCAAGAGAGGTAAAAAAAAACAATGTTACCGCGAAAGCAAACAAATCTGTTGCACGTCCAACTCCGCGGGTCCGGGTTACGTTTACATCCTCATTCCGGTAATTTTGTATAATTCCGAAACATTATCCCATTTACGAAAAAAGCCAGAAAGGAAGAAAAAAAAAGGCAATGAAATAAATAAAAACATCGCCTTAGCGATCGTAGAGAATTTGTAACATTCTTGGACTTAATTCGGAAACTGGCGCCCACGAAAATTCGGAGGTAAGTAACAACATTTAAAGGTGGTCGGTGTGTTTCTTGTGGTGGTGGCGGTGGTTTCCAGCGAAAGGAAATCAGTCACACTACAAATCGGGTGAAATTTTCGGTGTTTTTTTATAGCAGACGATAATGGGGGGCGTTGATATTCACGCTACCAACCGTCTGCCGCCACCGCGTTCGCAGGGGAAGAAGGCAGTCGAGAATTGTTGTTTCTGCGAACACAGGTAGCTGCTGCGACTTCGTGACCGTTCGGTTTCTTACCCGTGGAACTGGCGAGCGAGTACTGTTGGAGTAGTAGCGCTAAACGTGGAACCACATCCTTAACGCGTGTTTCTTTGGTCTGTGGTGTGTGGGTCAATTTCAGACAAGGAATATATTACATGCAGTCAGCTCGTGACGAGTCTGACTCAGGATTGATAACTTGTCCCATTTGAAAACTTTTTTTTTTTGGTTGGAAAACATTTTAGTTGTCCATTTCCGTTTGAAAAGTGTTTCACGCAAAACAGAAATTGGAATAAATATTCTGTCTCTATGTTGATGCTTAGAGTGTAAGCAAGACTGTGCGTTCTGGACACTCTGTCTGACAAAACGCTACGAAATTTAGGATAGATTAATGATTTACGGAATTTATGAAACAGATGTACGAAATTTAGGATAGATTAATGATTTACTAAATTAATGAAACAGATTTACGAAATTTAGGATAGATTAATGATTTAAGAAATTTATGAAACAGATTTACGAGATTTACGATCGATTAATGATTTACGAAATTTATGAAGCAGATGTACGAAATTTAGGATCGATTAATGATTTTGTGAAATTAATGAAACAGATTTACGAAATTTAGGATCGATTAATGATTTACGAAATTTA
>JAOUZG010038692.1:754559-768490 GCA_026289955.1 Argiope argentata | reverse complement strand
AAACAGATTTACGAAATTTAGGATCGATTAATGATTTACGAAATTTATAAAATAGATTTACGAAACTTAGGATCGATTAATGATTTACGAAATTTATAAAACAGATTTACGAAATTTAGGATCGATTAATGATTTACGAAATTTAGGATAAATTAATGATTTAGAAATTTATGAAACAGATTTACGAAATTTAGGATAGATTTATGATTTACGAAATTTACGAAACAGATTTACAAGATTTAGGACAAAAAATTCTTTCTGTCTTAAATTTCATAGAATTTTAGACAGATGTACTTTGTTGTTGATGATGGCACTTGCAATGGACAAGCGCGCTGACGGAAGTCAACGATTTTAAGCCGAATGAGCGTCTCTTGTTTTTGTAGGTAGTAGCGCCAACTAGGGTCAAGAGTACGATTTAGCTACACACTCACATATTCGCTTGCACAGTTCCTTTTTACAGGAGGCACATTCATGCATCTCACAGAAGAACCTGACGGGGATTCGAACCCGGGACTCCCAGATCACGAAGAAGATGCACTACCTCTTTGCTTAGAAGCCAGCCGACGAACTTTAATTCCATTAATACCTTGGAGGGAGTTTTCTTCAGTAAAATTTTGATTTAGACTGATTTTTTTTTTGAAAAAAAGCACAATTCTAGTGACATTTTCCTATAAATAACAAAAATATTGTTACTCATAAATAGTTTTTAGCGAATCTGTAAATTCAAAAAGTTTATCATCTCTATGATTCCCACTTAGTTGCTGTACATTTTTTTTTTTCTAATTTTAACAAAGTTCTGATAATTTTTTTATATATTTTAAAACAATACTTTTCGTAACAGTAATATAATTCTAATTTATTGTTTCATGAAATATTTAAGAGTAAGATTTTCTGCATTTGTGAAAGCAAAGGAGAAAAGAATATTTTTAATATTTGCGCATTTTATATGTGGGGTGTGACAGTAAAACTTTACTATTACGAAAGTTGAATGGTAAATAAATTGGGCAACTACATTTTTACAGAATTACTCCTTACTCCATTAGGATGGCTCTTGATCACATTGAATAAAATAAATAAAAAAAATTATTAAAATAACACATTTTTGATACCTGTCATAAAAATAGTCGAGGAAATCTTGAATATCAGGTTATTCAAAAAAAATTTAATAGAAATTAAATTCAACGAATACAAAGGGAAATCGACTGAACTCCAAAGTCATCTACTAAGTAAAGTAAATTATAAAATTAACAAAAAATAATTCATAACGATTCAGAAGTATTTCTAAGTAATAAAAATATCTTGTAAAATCAATGAACGAATGTATTAAACAGAATTATTTCATATTAATTTCCCCCTATTGTCAAAGTTTTGATAATTCACTATGTTTTAGACGCCCCTGAGTAAGAAAAATCACTTTTGACATACATGAATGCCAGTATGTCTGTCCGTATGCAAAAATCCGAATATGGATTCGCAATTTGTTCCAGACTAAATTCATCATCAGATAAAGTAATTATCCAATTATCATGTCAGAACATGATGTTTTTTGGATGAGGTTTTTGGCGTCAACAAAAATCCGTAGGTGAAAAACAAAAGTTTTATTATCACTAACACCTTAAAAAATCAGCTTTTAATAACACGTTGCCATTGCATTTACAAAAGCTCTGATTTAAAAAAATAAGTTAATGATTACCACAAATAAAACCTAGAAAAATGTCATTTTAAGCACGCGATTATATGAAATAAAATAAATAGGAAATGGGATGCTTTTTTAAACAATAAATGCGATACAAAGTTTTTTTGGATCGTTTGCAGTACTTAAGTGACTCATTCAATGAAACAATTAAAATGAATAAAAATATAATTTAACTTGCACGAGCACGTGGTGCTTGGCCGTTCAAGAAATTCTGTTCTGACATGATGCATTGAAATATGCAGAGCAGATTTCATTTTAATCTTTTTTTAATACATCCTGAGACTCCAATGAAAAGAACCATATTGACATAGATGCTGTATTATTATCATTGAATGAAAATAAAATATTAAAATATATTATAATTGCTTTATTTATCTGTGAGTTGCTTCTTTCATACAAGGAAAATATCACATATTTTTGAAATAAAAGAATATTTAAAAGTGGCATTTAAGTATTAAATTTAACCTATATTTAATAAAAAAATTAAATATTTACGAATATTAAAAGGGGCAAAATTTTAAATATGTTTATTCGTTAAATTTGAAAACAATTGCTTGATTTAAAATATAATAAAAACAGTTATATCACGGCAATCAAACCGACCGCTATCTCTAATAGAGTAATAACCAAGGGCAAATAAGGGTTAGTTCAGCATTTATATATTTAAAACAATCGGCAAATCAATGTTTCACTTTGTGCAAGTGGGTGAAAAAGCAGAATTGAAGCGAAAGTGATTCATTTTCAAAAAACGATAACAGAGTAAAACGTAAGTATTTTTTGACAAAAAAAAAAAAATAACATTTTCACGGAGTCGATATACTCATCTTTCTAGGCGGATAATAATTTTCCCACTTTTTCAAATGTTATAGATAGATAGATACTTTTTTACTATTTTTCTTTTAAAATGTCTTAGTGGTAATTAAATAAAGCTATTTCCACCGTGAAACATTTTTTTTTCAACTCTGTATTAATTCATGCAGTAAAGGGTTAATGTATATAGGTTTTGTCTTGTATTAAAATTATGTAAATAATTTGTCTGTGTAAAAACATTCTAAATAGGTTATGTCTTGTGGCTTAATGTCAAGAGAGACATTTTGTTGTGGTGTGTCAAATATAAGAGATAATATAATTAGAAAACAACTGTGTGCCTTTTACCTTTATATCTTCTTTTATAAAATAATCGCAGTGATTTATTGTTAGAAACAGACATGACACTTATAAATCATCCCTGGGGGAAAAAAGTGATGAAAAGTCAGTAAAATTTTAAAATTTCTTATTTCTTATTCAGAACGGAAAAAAAGAAAGTGAAAAGAATCAAATTCTCTCTCTGGAAACTAAATAAAATAAAATTAGGGGGGAATCTAAACTGATTAGAATGATGAAACAGTGTTGGATAAGGTTTGGAAAATCAATCAACGAAAAAAAAATAAAGATTAGTTTAAATTTATTCTGAAACAGCAGGAAAATAGTTTTTGAATTGGTTGGTCAAATTTTGAAATTATTTTTAAAAATTTATCCTTAAATATAGCAAGGGTAAATTTTTTAAAAATATAAAAAAATTACAAGAAAATAATGTATTTTATGTAGTTACAATCGTATTTGTATGCATCCAATAGCTATTCTATTAGAAATTGTTGTTGCAAAACATTTTTTAAAAGTCTTTTTTTTAGTTTAGTTTAGCTTAGTTTATTGAATTAGAGGAAAACACTGCACGTAAATAAAATTTATATCTTCAAAAACACAATTACTTTAAGTATTTAATCAACTTGTTCTTTAAATTGTTATGACAAAAAAAGGCTTTGGGCTATAATATATTCCTGAGGAAGTTAATATTTTAATTAATTTATAATTAAAAATGTAATTAAAATTTTGAAAAATCTCCTTTCTTAATGAACTAATCTAGTTACTAAATTTGAAAAGTAATTACAAGTCCAAGAATCTAAATTGTACAACGCTTGGATCAAATTTTTTATCTTGAATATGACCTAAACGTACACAATTTACTAATAAGATAAAGACCTAATTATCAAATAAGCAAAGTAGGGAGCTACCTAAGAGTATCTAAAATCTTGAGATTGTTTTTTAGCTCTATTTTCAGGATATTGACTTTTGTGTTTGAATTTTTCGTTACCAGAACATGCTTGCAAGTCAATGCAATCTTATTGGGTTTTTTTTATTCTTATTATTTCAGCAATCAAAATGTTTGGATTGTGTTAAAAAAATTTATACATATATTATTTTATATATAATTTTTGTCATATTATTTACTTCTTAATTTGCATTTAAATTTAACCTTTTCTTTAACATGAAATTAAAAAAAAACATTTATTCCTGAAGGTGACCAGCAAGGTAAATAGTAAATGTCAGATTTTAAAACAGGCAAATCTGCTATTTAATGTAAAGAATAAAACAAAATTAATTTTAAAGGCTATCTGGTTTTGAAAATTGGTGCATTTTTTTAAGGCTCCTTGCAGATTTTAATCGAAGCTTGGATAATATACCAACCTACAACATTACCATGTGAATCGATTTTAATGCCAGTCACAAGGATTTCAATTATTTAACTTTCATTTAAAGAAGACAAAAAACAGATTATCTCGTCTTCGGGCAAGATACAGAATATTATACCTTAGTAGCTTGATGCAATATAATGATGTTTGCCTCTACTTTCATTCAGCTTGATACTTATGGTACTACAAGTTGCATTCATGCTTTTCTTTTCCGTTTCTACTCTCTCTTCCCGCCTTAAACCACAGGAGCATACTTTTCATCATGAGTTGTAAAAAAAAAAGTGTTTTTCAATTCCGTGTCATCAGCGAGGGAAGATGGACCAGCGCAGACAAATCACGGCAAATTTGGAAGGGGGAGGGCGAAAACGTTGCTAGGGGTGGGTGGGCTGCTGTCGTGTCGGGAGGCAAAAAAAGCGTGCTCTGTCTCCCGGATTTCGCGGCACGAGGGTTGGCACACCTTCCCTGGGGGTCAGCGGTGGCCCGCGTGACGCTCGTGACCCAGCCACACGTCTCGGCAGCCTGAAAGAGGTGCTTGCCTGCTCAACGCCCGCGACAACAGTTTGCCACATTTGGCTGTTTAGCAATTTTTAAGAAAAATTGCTACCCCCCTTTTTTTAAATAGAAGTAAGAAGGTGGGAGTGCTCATTCCTAAACGTTCGATCATATTGCAAAAAGTAAAATCTTTTGTCCTTAACAATACAGAGGAGAATAGAGCGCTCAAATTTGCCTGATCAATTTCAAGATCCTTTTATTTGATTGCGTGCAGAATTTGATTTGCATCCCAGTGCTGGGGTATTAGTGGTATAGATACCTCCTGTGACAGATATAAAAAAACATTGGAAAGACATAAACTTTATCGATAGTCTACATGCAGGTACTTAAAAGGTGGTATAGATATTCCTGATGCCAGTTTTAAGTCCCGATCCAATGGCCTGTGTGCGTCTGGAGACGTACACTCCTCTCTTTCCCATGTCTTGTGGTTTTCTTGGGTCCTCTGACGTCTGTTCGGTTTCACGACAATTTGCGATAAACTCCGGACCGACGACCACAGGCTAGGATGGTGGTTTAATGGACAGTTGACAGATTCATGATTGAATCTGTAGGGCCACAGTTTTTTTCCCTTTTTTTAATCCTTTTTTTTAAATAGAAGTAAGAAGGCGGATGTGTTCATTCCTAAAAGTTCGGTCATCTTGCAAAAAGTAAAACCTTTTATCCTTACAATATTGAGGAGCATAGAGCACTCAAATTTGTCCAATCAATTTCAAGATCCTTTTATTTGATTGTGTCCAGAATTTGATGTGCATATCAGTGCTGTGATACTGGTGGTATAGATATCTCCTGTGACAGATATAAAAAAAATCACTGGAAAGACATAAACTTTATGGATAGCCAACAGCCAGGTACTTAAAGGTGGGTATAGATATTCCTGATGTCAGTCTTAAGACCCGATCCAATGATCCGTGTGCGTCTGGAGACAAACACTCCTCTCTTTTCCCTGCCTTATGGTTTCCCTGGGTCCTCTGATGTCTGTTTGGTTTCACGACAATTTGCGATAAACTCCGGACCGACAACCACAGGCTCGGATGGTGGTATAATGGACAGTTGACAGATTCATGATTGAGTCTGTAAGGCCACAGGTGGTCGGTTGGTTTGATGAAGTTTATTGAAACAAGAACCATCTTTGATTAGACTGTACCAAGCATAAGCTTAAAGTTAATCTTATTTTAAAAGTTTGATTCTCAATTGCTTCATTTGACTGAACCTGCCAGCTTGTAAAAGCTATTAAAAGTTAAAGCAAACAAGACCACACGTCGTTGGAACGTGGTTTTAACGTGCCCTTTGAGAACAAAACAACAGGGTGTTTACGATACTTCTTTTCAAAAAACAGAACAGGTGTTAAAAAGATAATGTGATGCTCCAGGTTTGATTTTCCTTCACTACAACAATGAATCTTAGAGTGATTATACCAGATTTTTTTAAAAATCAGTTCTGGTTTGGTGAAGAAAGAATGCAATTGTACCCCATACTCCATTTGCACTTAACTAAGCAAGTGAAGAAAACTATGTGGCGAAAAGTCATCTTATTCATTGCTCAGTGTTTGATCTAGATACTGTCTGTGTTTTACTTCCCTTTTTAAAATTAAATATGCTGCAAGTACGATTTAATACTTTGCAAAGGACATTGGTGGATTTCTAACTAGGCAACTGCCTTCATCCTGCAATCCTAAGAGTGGTCCACAAGCAGGTCGATTACTAAACTTTATTTCTCTTGTTGCCAAATTAAAATTCTATGATTGATGAAATATTAAGATAATATAAACACTTTATCAAGTATAATTGGTGAGTTTCTCATTTTTTTTTTCATTACGTTCATGTAGTTATAAAAATATTAATGAAACCAAATATGTTTCTATAACATGAAGAAATGTTGATTCCATACTAACAAGCTGTAAACGTGGACTTACTGGTACTGTCCAATATTAGCTGTACAATATAATTGAGCCACTTTCAAAATATTTGTTTTGCGTAATATATTTCTTATCCTGCAAGATATGTCCCTTTTGTATTTATAAAATAATGATATTTTGATAATAAAGTTTTCTCGTTATTTAAATTTATTGATTGAAACCTCTTAAAACATCAAAAAAACAGCCCAGTTTATGTAAAACTGCATTTTAATAGTTAAAAATATTTTTGATGTCTGGATTACTGTTATCCTTAGTATTAAAAGACAAGAAAGAAAGTGTCCACAAATCTAGGTAATAATAGCACTTCATGGGCTTCTAAAACTATAGACCCTTGCCATTTTGCCAGTCTGGCAACTTTAAATAATGGTCCTGACATCATCTAGGTGGAATAATTTTTAATCCAACAAACTCTGCTTAGGCTATATAGGCCTCTAAGACCATAAACCCCTGACATTTGGTTTATCATGCAGCCTAAGTAAGTCATTACCATCAATCAGTCGGTTATTGATTTTCTTTCTTCAAACTTGGGTGATATCCACATGAAGTTGGAGCTTAAAAAGTGTCCTCTACCCTTTACATCCGTATATACATCCTTTGAAGGCAACTCGTTTCTCACAGCAGGCGGACAAAATGTCAAAGCTGGGGATTTGGAGGGAGAGGAATGCCATAAACCAAACGACCTCGAAACTTATCGCTTCTGTTCATAACACTACTTAGAAATTCATATTTCTGAGACTTCCCGCGGTTCTCTTTCGTAGTCCTCGGTAGTTGACAAGGGTGTTTCGTTCGACACAGTAGGGATCCGTTTCTCAAGGTGTTTCGTTAAGGGGGTTAATAACAGATCATTAGAATTGGTATTCTAGTCTTTTTCTCATTGGTGATTTCTTTGGATTTATACATGGATTATGAGGGAAATATTTGAGGGGAAAGTGTCTCCTCGCCTTTTATACTGGCAAAGATTATTCTATAGTCAATAATACCTCATGGTAAAGTAAAACATGAAAAATTTATTATGAAACATACTTAAAGATCCTTTTTTTATCACTCTTACCTCACTACTAGGTTTCTGTGTTTAAAGAAAAAAAAATTTAAATTCAAAATCGAATTACTTTAAATACGTTTTTTTGCAAGAAATTAGCCATACAACAAAAATCATATTTTATTAGGCCCAATTAGACTTTCAGATGGAATTGGAAACTATTTTAAGCTATTATTCAATAAGCTATTTAAGCTCTTATTCAATATTTATGAAGATATTTTCTATAATTACAAAAAAATCATACGAAAAACCGTATTTGCTTATTATTGTCCTCAATCTTTTGCTGACAGCGGAAGGAAGTTTTCCCAAATTGCATTACTATTGTAGAAATCCTTTAACGTCAAAAGTTTGGAGAATACGCTCGAAAGGCACAAAATATAACAATTTGATGTTTAAAAACACAATTAAGAGATACAAAAATAAGAAAAAAAATTATATAACTCAAAATTTATTTAAATGTCTATATATTATTAAGAAAACTTAATATTGCTTCTCTGTGGTATTAATATCATAGTAAATAGATTTGCTGATACGTTTAATGGGTGCTGAGTGCATACTAGATCAACGACTCTCGACCTTGGAGAAAATTGAACAATTGTTTGGAAATTTAGCGCAAAAATAAAAGTTTTTGAAAATACAAGAATAATGGCGACACGTCCATTAGGAACCGAGATCAGTAGATCTCTATAGAAATTTCCATGCCATATAGTGAGGTTATAAAAAGGCAAATTTCTGAAATGAGGAATGAATTAGCGCTCAAATGTTGATTAAAGTGAGAACAAAACTTCGATATTCCCCGAGTTGTCATGTATTCTTTTTATAGATTTTGTAAAACCTTCAGGATGGGCTTCTGGAATTGATGATGTTATTGTATCCCACTATAGGTGTCCATTATTCCTCGGGATTAGGAAATAAAAAACTTTCCAAGAAGCTTATATTACCTGAATAGTTTGGAATTCATAAAAGTTACTAAATCAGCTGAACATTTTGAAGGAGAGTCTTTGTGTATGCTATTTTTCAAAGTGGTTTTATGGTCTTTCTAAACATTTCAAACCATTTTCTCTTGCTTTAGTGATTATAATGTAGACGGCAAATCTTTATTCTATGTTTCTAAAAATGGCAGCTTTTATTGTGATAATCAAAGGCATAATTTTATATTTATTATGTTTAAAATATTAGCATCCTAGAGAAGCATAACTGCTGTTATAACCGATTCTTATGCCAGATGTAGAGAGAGAAAGAAATAGAAAAGTATCGTGGGTTGTTGTTGTGAGATTGGAAGAATTGGTGGGTTTTAGATTTTTGATGTGAAAGCTACCTTCATTTTATGAAATTGAGCTTTTTATTTTTCAATTTTTTTCTTTGAATTCTTTCTGTGTGCATTGAGTCTACGTAAATGGATTTAAAATTTCCCGGCTTTAGGGATAATCAGTAATTAGCATTGGTTATGTAATTTTAAATTTGGTTGAATTTCAATACCGAAAAGTTGCTTCCTGTGTGCGCAACTTCTCGGAGCATTTGGAGCTCGTGTTGATCATTCAGTAAAACCGAACACTCGGGCACGTAATATTTGCAATTATTTTATCTTCACTACAACTCAATCATTTTTGACAAACATATTCTTCAAACCTTTACAACCCTATCGAACGTAAGAAGGGGGAAAAAACTCAAAAATACTTCCCGATGAAGCAAAAATGATAATCACTAATTTTTTTTATGAGAGATTTTTTTTATTATTATTCTTCAAGATTGTCTTGGTACCAATTTTGCATTAAAGCAACTCAAAATAATTCAACAGCTTTGGTTATCAAAAAAAAAAAATAATTAAAATTAAAATGAAATCTGCTATGCATATTTCAATGTATCAAGTCAGAATATAATTTATTGAACGGCCAAGCACCACTTGCTCGTGCAAGTTAAATTATGGTTTTATTCATTTTAATGATTTCATTGAATGAGTCCCTTTAGTATAGCAAACGATAAGAAAAACTTTGACTCGCATTGATTGTTTAAAAAAATATCGTATCTCCTATTTATTTCATTTCATATAATCACGTGATGAAAATTATATTTTTCTGTTTTATTTTTGGTAGTAATTAACTTCTTTTTTTTAAAAATCAGAGCTTTTGTAAATGTGATGGCAACGCGTTATTAAAAGCTTTTTTTTTAGATGTGCAGATAATAAAATTTTTAATTTTCGCCTACGGATTTATGTTGACGCCAAAAACCTCATCCCCAAAACATCATGTTCTGACATATAAATATACCTCAAGTAATATTTTCCGGTGAAGGAGACATGCTGCTCACTGATTCTTACGCCATTTTTTTTTTCAGTCATTAAAACTGTCTAGGCACCGATTCTGCATTAGAGCTACACAAAATAATTCAACAGTTCTGGTCATCAAGAAAGAAAAAAATCGGCCTCAATTCGATAACAGAATATTTTTTTATCCAAATTTATCAAAAATAAACATAAAAATGTGTTTCCCCTGGTTTTGGAGGTAAAGTACGAACAGCTAGTTGATATTGATAGAAATTCAACTACGGCTTAGAAAATGCGGATGGATGGAAGAAACACTGAAATATACAGGGCGCCATTGACACTTCCAGCCCTGCTAGCTCACACAGTATCAAACAAATGTTCTCCTAACTCTCAGTCCAAAAAAATAAAAGAAACAATCCATCAAAGCTGCTCAAGTCAAATCCGTTCTGTCAGACTGCTATTCAAAAAGGGCATCGAATGAAAGACAAAATATAACTGTTTTTTTTCTTCAAGGCATAACAAAAGTAATCATAAAAAACGCTTCCTAGCGGAGGAGGAAAGAGTCCGGATAAAGAAAATTCCAAAGGGGGTTGTGCGCGTGCAGCCACTTTACAAAGAATGCTTGCGACGTTCTTTCGTGCCAAGGAGTGGCGAGCAATTGGCGGGAGTGCGATGAGGGTCGTGCAGCGAGGGTGGAGCAGTCGAGCATTTCTGGTATTGAATGAGCCCCCGACCCCTATTAATAAATTGAGCGCGAAGCGGATATGCTGGCCAGATACCACTGCGCCACCGCTCAGACGATTTCTTCCAAGCACCAAACGATAAACGAGTGTTGTCCATCCCTTTGAGTCCTTTTTTGGTTAAGACCAATGAGGGGCGGGCTCTGAAAGGGGAAGAGAATCGTTGACCTTGGACGTGAAGAAAAGCTGGTTTTATTTATATTTTTCGTGCCACCACTTTTTTGATGTATGGAAGCTTTAGATGTCAGATGAACAAATTTGAACATTGGTTTAAAATTTTATCAGACTACAGTTCGTCTGTGTTCCAGTATCTATTAACCTTCAATATTTATGGTAATTATCACCAATTTCTTTAAATATTTAATAAAATTTCTCTTAAAAATAAAATTAAATGAGTTATAGAAAATTGTTTTCCATTTCCTGTAAGTTAAATGAAATAAGATCAAGTGGTAACTTTGACCACTGTATCTGTACAAACTCAGATCAAGTGGTAACTTTGATCATTGTATCTGTACAAACTCAGATCAAATGGTAACTTTGATCACTGTATCTGTACAAACTCAGATCAAGTAGTAACTTTGATCACTGTATCTGTACAAACTCAGATCAAATGGTAACTTTGATCACTGTATCTGTACAAACTCAGATCAAATGGTAACTTTGATCACTGTATCTGTACAAACGTATCTGTACAAATTCAGATCAAATGGTAACTTTGATCACTGTATCTGTACAAACTCGGATCAAATGGTAACTTTGATCACTGTATCTGTACAAACGTATCTGTACAAATTCAGATCAAATGGTAACTTTGATCACTATATCTGTACGAACTCAGATTAAATAGTAACTGTTGATCACTGAATCTGTACAAACTCAGATCAAAATGCTATCTTTGAAGCAATACAATAAAAAGATACCGTAAAAATACAAGGCAAAAAATTTACCATCATTATTTTGCTCTGAGTGAAAGGTTTGTTAATGATACTAAATCACATTATCACAAAGGTGTTTTTTTTCTTCTTTCAAGTTATTAAACACAAGCTTCAAAATGCCTGATAGTGATTTGCAGGAATGCTTTAAACACTATAATTTTGGAGTTTCGTCTTTAAAATGCCTTTTTTCTTTAATTAAATAGAATTCAAATTGTTAAAGTTATTTTCTGTTTAGAAAACAGGATTTTGGATACACGATTTCATCATTTCTACAATCGAGGTACAAGCAAGTTAAACGCTTCTTTAAAAAGAACACTTAAAACACTTTTAGTAATTCGGAAAAATTATGTTTACCTCCTCTGCAATTAAGTCACCAACCAACCTCGCTGAATAGAGTAAACAATACCCAGTAAACGGATCCAAACCCCTACCATCCAAACAACCCCAAAGCCAAACCATTTATAGGAGTTCAACAGGTGAATCGCGATTTTTTTCATCCTTTTTGAGGAAAAAGAAAACATTTTTTTTCAACTCCTCCCCTCATTAAAAGGATGGAACAATTCCCCCTCCCCTTACCTTTTGGGTTTCGTCCGCTTTTCTGCGGGAGAATGTAAGTAGAAAATTATTAAGATTCATAATAAGGAAATAATAGTTTTTTAAAGAAGAAGAGTAGGAAAGGAGGGTTACATCTCTTAACGTTCTCTATTTTCTGATGATTCTTTATCTGCAAAAATGAAAGAGCTGTGGCTTAGAGGTTGGGGGGAGGGGGGCACTATTAGAAACATTACGCGCATAAGGATAAGAGGGGAGATATATGTTAGAGGATCGAATCACGATTGTTTCTTGGCGGATTGGTAACTTACTCTCGGCAAAAAATATCCCTCCGGGGTAAAACTACAGATATTGGTGGGTTTTCTACAAATTGATACAGAATGCAGAGAACCTAAAAGACCTGATGAGTTAAAATCTAAACCCTTCAGTTATTTTTAATGTTATGGTATGATTATAAAATAGAATTTTTATAAAATATTTTAATTTAAATAAAATTATTTTAGAGGAATAAAAGAACATGGCATTTTTCCTCCTCTTCCTTTTTCTGAAGATATCAGAGAGCAAAATGATCAAGTAACACAGTGATGGTATATAATGTAATATATAATTATTATTCTCTCAACCCCCACCCCAACACTCTCTTCAGAGAAAATGGCGTTTCAAGCATGGTTTTATGAACTACCCATTCTGTGACATGATTTTAAAACGTGCATATAAACCCTAATGTTTTGCCTGAATATTTAAGATTGATACCTACAGAATCTATAACCCTTGGTATCCAATCACTACCTACAGGGGCCGATATATCAATTTGGTGAATTGATTGTTAATTTGCTCTTTCACCAAAAATAAAAGAGCTCTACTATCTTGAAAAGAAAACCAAAAAAGAAAGTCGAGGCGTAAGCAGTTGTACAATTCTCTCCTGCAAATTTTCATTTAATGCTTTATGCTGTTACGGTTATTTATAATAGGTTTGTTGCTTTTCTGCCGTTGTTAATTGCAAATACTGTTTACTTGTGCACTTCTGTTGTGTTTTGATGTTTCTGCATTCATGTTTTAACCCTTTATGGTAGACAATTTTTTTACCTAAGGAATTTTTTTTTCTTTTTTCGATGTCGGAGTTCTATCTTTCCCCGCTTGGTGGCAACACTTACTGCTGCCGGCAGATACGAATGTGCCGAAAACGTCACCATGGGCTATTGTGGAATAACTCACTTACTGAGGCAAAAGGATTCTGGAGGTATTTGCGGAATTTGGCACACCTGATGTTGAAGGTTTAATGGTGAGTAAAGAATTGTTATTTGCTATTGAAACAATTGGATTGTTTTTACCTCGCACTCACTGCAATGAACTTTGATTTTCGGATGCATTTTTCATGAATCCATAATACATGATGTCTTACTTCGACAGTAAAATTTTCCCCAAACACTTGTAAAATAAGTAACACTGAAGCATCAACCTGTTTGATTTATTGCACCAAAATGCATTAGATACCAATGATCTCAATTAAAAACATTAGAAAATTCTGCAAATTTGCATTATAGCGTGATGTATTGTAACCTGTACTGTTAGTTATCCATGAATTAGTTCCACCGGTCGAAGATGAATCTGAGTTCTGTGACAGAATATATTATATATATATATATATATATATATATATATATATATATATATATATATATAGAGAGAGAGAGAGAGAGAGAGAGAGAGAGAGAGAGAGAGAGAGAGA
>JAOUZG010038692.1:724531-742673 GCA_026289955.1 Argiope argentata | reverse complement strand
TATATATATATATATATATATATATATATATATATATATACACGACAGAATCACAATATTAAGTGGCAAAATAGAAGACGAATTTCCTTGCAATTTCCCATTCTCCTTCCCGACACGTAGCTCAATCTCAAGGTTAGGTACGAGAAGAGACCAAAAACTAATGACAAAAATTTTAAGGAAAGAAATCGGAATCGAACCTAAAACTCAAAATGTCTTCAACTTCATTTTTTGAGGAAATTTCTTCATTCTAACCACTAAGCCACAAGTGTTAACTCACATTCGAAAATCATTTAGATAAAATGTACACTTAAAGCATAAATTTTCAAAAAATTAACAACAGAATGATTTCCTCAAGAATTGAGCTCGCACTCACGTAAAAAATGCTAAAATCCTAACATTTTACCTATTGAGCTACTGCCTGTCGATTTTAATTTTCATTAAAAACTTCTAAAACTCTATTTAAAGTATTAAAAATTAATAAATTTAATTAATGAATTAATATTTGAAAAAAACTGTATTAACATCAAGTATCATTCAATACAAGTTAAAAAAATTTATTTGAATTTGAGTGGACGAATAAAAAGTATTTTACTAACGATTGGAAATTCGAACAACATAAATAAATATATATAGGTAGAGAGTGAACTAACAGTAGGAATTGAACGAAATCAGGAAATGAATTCATTTAAGATGGAAACATTTGCAAAATGAAAACAAAGTGATATCCGAAATTCCAATTATATCATTACGACAGAATAGGAATAAATTTAAGAAAAACCCATTAACAAACCGATGGCATAATTTAAGAAGCGATATAAGATTGCCAGTACTAGGAAAACCTTTACAATTTAATTGCAATGCGAATTCTAAAAATATGACTATCTATGAATTAAATAAAACATTTCACACGCTCAGAAAACTTCAGATAATTGTTATTTTTGAAAATAAAGAGCAATTAATGACTATACAAATTCATTGTGATCATTTTATAAAAACGTATTTAATCGTTCATTTATTGATAGTCTCATCTAGAACAGCAATAATAAATAAAAAATTCCCCTCAAATTTACTGTCTTTCAATTTTAAAATCGAAATAAATTCTGTCGTCTATCGAGGACATTAACGTGGAATTTCTTTATACGCACGAAGAGCATCGAAAGTGAAGAGGATCCGGGGGGGGGGAGAGAAAAGATCGAACGGTAGACCACGTTGGTGTTCATTCGCCGAGCCAGGCACCGCCCGCTGGGCCACCCCTACATCCGGGTACCGCCCTCCATCCCCCTGGTAGCAGGGGGAGGGGGAAGGATGCACAGCAGCAGCCGAGCAGCGCCGGTTGCAGTTCGTCAGACCAGTAGCAGCCTTCGCAAAGCACGCTCGTACCTCGTCACTGCAACTTCTATTCTACCGCGGGACCGGTTCAGAATCGTCTGCTCGAAAACCCCGGACGAACGAGTGCTCACTCACGGCGGTGCGATGCAAGATCACGCCGTCACCATATTTGTGGAAGGTGAGTTTGTTTAGTTATTTATCGTTCGCCAAACGATATTCCAGATTTGCAATTGTATTTATTAGAATTTTAAGTCCTGTCATGGTCAAATTTTTAAAAAAATGCACGGTAGCTAAGCACCCACCCTCAAATTGGTTTATTCTGTAGTGAGAGGACGAAGCACATGAATTTTATTTTATTCATATCATTCTCTCTTTTTTTGCATTGATTGTTAAGTAAATTTCTAATTTAGCCTGGGTTCCAATACCATACTACACCAGAGTGTAGTATGTTTTATTTAAAATATTTTTAAATTTTCCTTCCTTTTTTCTTTATCAAAGTGCGTTTAGTTTGTTTAGTAATCTTTTGTTATAGTTATTTTAATGCACAGCAGACCATATTGAGTTAATTATTTTTCTCTTATTATTTATCATCATATAATAAAATAGTAATTAAAAGCAAATTTTGACATAGATGCGTATTTGACATTTTCACAATTAGATAAAGGTATAGATATCGTTTTTTCCACTATATTTTTTAATAGAAATGTAAATTTGCAATAAATAAAGAGCGCTGTGTTACTAGCATAATTTAATCATATTTCCTCAACAAATAAGAGTAGTATTATATCTTTACGGGAGGGGGCTGCATGTTCTAGAAGTCACATTATCGTCAGTGGCAAGAACAAATGGTACCCGCGGCATGAAAACCTTTACAACCATCTCTTCTTTATAATTTACTTAGTAACCTCTAGTTATAGGTTTTACTATATACTATAGATTATATCTGATTAATTATTTTTCGCTAATTATCATTATCTAATAAAATAGCAATTATAAGTGCATTTTGGCAGTATATATGTAACATTTTCAAAATTTGATAAAGGTAGAAACATTGGTTAAACCTTTATATTTTTGATAGAAATGTAAATTTGCAATAAATATAATTAAGAGACGTTGTGTTGCTGAAATAATTTAAACAAATTTCCTCCAAAAATAAGATTATTTTAATGCTCCTACGGACGTCGAGCTGAATGTTCTAGAAGTCACATTATCGTCAATGGCAAGGACAAATGGTACCCGAGGCATGTAAAATTTTACAACCACCTCCTCAAGATATTTGACTTAGTGCAATGAATTAAAGATATTTCGCTGGTCTTAGTAAAGTTGATAATAGGACTATCTATATTTTATTATCTCATCATCTGCCCATTCCCTGGTGGATGTGTTATATTAAAAGATGTAATTCATGAGATGTCTAATAGAGATGCCGTATATATTTTCCCTATATCGTAGTAAAGTTGATAACAGGAATATCTATATTCTATTACCTCATCATTTGCCCATTCCCTGGTGGATGTGTTATATTAAAAGATCTAATTCATGAGATGTCTAATAGAGATGCCGTATATATTTTCCCTATATCTTAGTAAAGTTGATAACAGGAATATCTATATTCTATTATCCCATCATCTGCCCATTCCCTGATTATAGTAAAAGATCTAATTCATAAGATGTATAATAGATATGCCGTATATATTTTCCCTATATCTATTCAAATATAACTCTTTATTTGCTTCAAGTGTAACATTTTATAAAGTAGTTATGTTATCCTTTATTTTAAAATTAATATCATAAATTTTTATTTCAATATATGTACGTAAGTTTCAAGAGACGTAGAAAATACGGCCGCGTGGTTGGGAATTTTGAACTAAGATTTTATTTTTTCATCTAAAACATATTACGGTGCTAATCTCCTGGCCATTTTTTCAAGGAAATATATTAAGGAAATTATCAATTAATGAATTTTAGGTAGAGAAATGGTTTTAACGTTTATTTAGAAGTTCGAATGGCGGATTTTTTTTAAAGGCTTTGTTATGCTTTAAAAATGAATGACGCAATGACGTACTCTTGTCAACATATTATTGTTGTAGAACATGATTTGAAACTGCATATTGGCATGAAAATTTAAAATGTTTTTATAAGTAATAGTTGTATTAGTTAGCTAATACTTTAAGTTATTTGATTAGCAAATACTATAATGTTATTGTTTATTTTTATTGTATCAATGTAATTATAATTTTTACATTGCTGTTTTTTTTAAAGAGTAGTTTAAGTTTTTTTTAAAAATCCCCTGGTTTTTAAAAAAAAATTATTATGAATTTTACTCTTTTTTAACAAATAAAAATTGCCACTAAACGCAGATCGGGATGTAAAATGCAAGCAGGCGCCTAATCACAGGAGCCTTAATATTATGTTCATTTTCTTAGAAAGCCTTCTGTTTGATTAGTGCTGTCTTTTATAACACATGTGTTCGTGTCTAAAATTAAGACACTTAGGGTAGTGAAAATTTTCTAGTACCGAGCATACTTTTTCTTCATCGACATAAATTATATCTATTTTCTTAAAAATTAAAGATAACAAAATTTATGAAATTTATTGAAAAAAATTATTTCGAAATCGGCATTTTTTTCAAACATTCCAACGCTTTTTTAAAAAACGTTTAAATCATTAATTAATGCTTCATCACGTGCTTAATTATTTGCGTATTTAATGTTTACCTTACAAGCCTAAGACTTTTCCTAGCTTCAAGGGGGTTGAATTTTTCCCCACTTTAAAAATAGGATCAATATTAAAGTAATTGTAAATAACTATTTTTTAAATGACAGTTTAATACAATGACTAATGATATTTTAGGGTTATTCAAGTCATATTACACTGTTGGTGTATAAAAATTTATTATATATCTTTTAAAATACTTTTTTTCTTTGCAAGTAGTTATATTCATTGGTTTAATTGACTTTTCTTTGATTGCATAGCTTCAAGCTTTAAAAATCAGCTATTATGTAAAAGAATATAATGAATAACCATTGCAGTTTCTAATATACAACATATTTAAGATAGGAGTATATCGTATTATAATTATATTGTACATTATAGAAATAAGAAGAAAAAAATCTCTATGCTAAAAAATAAACATTGACAATATATCTGAGCACTTAAGGCAAGTTATCTTTAAATTAATTAATTCCCAATTTATGAAAAATTCCATTTCAGGTTTCGTTAATCATGAAAACTATTTAATTCATATAACTTTTCCCTTCAATAACGAAGTTGCTTGATTCTGAGAGTTATGCAATAGTTTACTTGTCAGTGTTATTTGAAAACAGAATAAATACTATGACACATATTCAACTTCAAAAATTGGGAAAAACATATTAGGTAATTTTCTCCGAAAACAAGGCTACGAAAAAATTAGAAATACGAAATATATATCGTTTTCACCTGAAGTACTAACGCAACGTAGAATGAATCAGTTTCCCATTTGGCAAGATATCTTGCGAATTTTCTTGCCATTTGCCCAGACTTCTGTTTTGTACATAACAAAAAGAAAAATTATATATATATATATGATTCACTTGCATGTATGGGAAATTTTTTTACTTTCATTAATTTTATCAAACACTTAAACTTAGTGCTTTATTTACTGCAGAATAATCGCAAAGCATTTTACTTAAACTTACTTTTTTTCATCAAGATATCTTTACATTTTTTTTTCAGTACTGATACACAAAAACTTTTTTCCTACTCTAAAACTGTTAATGTTGCATGAAATATATTTTAATTTTTAAATATTTATTATATTTCGTTTTATTCATAATTCCTGGTAATTCTATAGGACATTATTTTTTAGTAAAATCAATTTTAAGAGTCTCATTAAACAAAGATCTTTCTACTTCCTATCCATATTTGGATATTTCTTGCTGTACGGAACAAACTTTCTTTGCAATAATTCTCAACATTTTTGGTTAAGAACTGTTTTTGAAGATCAACGTTTGTTCTTCTTTCCAAAGTGCATCAAAGAAGTATGTCAAATATTATTTCATCACTTACATGCATACTATTTTTTTAAACTTTTGACAAGTGAATAATCATATTGATTCCAAACTGTTAGAAAACTTTTACTTATTTTATTCATTCTTCTGAAAATGGAGTTAGCCGTAATATATGAATATTTCTTCATCCAAAGGAAAAGAAGAAGAAAAGGAAATCGGAACATATTAACTTTCATTATCTGTAGGAGTAAAATCTTTCAAACTCTACTAACCACATTCATACTCTGACAGAATCATATTATAAGGATAGAGGAAGTGGCCTCCTCAAACTTGCCCGCACACTCCTTAATAAATGTTATTCCTAGAAAACGCTTTGCTGGAATTGACTTATAATATTACGAAATATTTTAATTATTTTACTCATTCTTCTGAAAGAGATAGCCTTAATATATGAATATTTCTTCATACAAAGAAAAAGAAGAAGAAAAGGAAATCGGAACTTATATTCACTTTCACTACCTGTAGGAGCAAAATCTTTCAAACTCTACTAACCACATTCATACTCTGACAGAATCATATTATAAGGATAGAGGAAGTGGCCTCCTTAAACTTGCCCGCACACTCCTTAATAAATGTTATTCCTAGAAAACGCCTTGCTAGAATTGACTTATAATATTACGAAATATTTTAATTATTTTACTCATTCTTCTGAAAGAGATAGCCTTAATATATGAATATTTCCTCATACAAAGAAAAAGAAGAAGAAAAGGAAATCGGAACTTATATTCACTTTCACTACCTGTAGGAGCAAAATCTTTCAAACTCTGCTAAACATATTCATACTCTGACAGAATCATATTATAAGAATAGAGGAAGTGATCTCCTCAAACTTTCTCACATACTCCTTAATAAATGTTATTCTAGATAAACGCCTTGCTGGAATTGACTTACAATATTATGAAATATTTTACTTATTTTACTCATTCTTCTGAAAATGTAGTTAGCCGTAATATATGAATATTTCTTCATACAAAGAAAAAGAAGAAGAAAAGGAAATCGGAACTTATATTCTCTTTCACTACCTGTAGGAGCAAAATCTTTCAAACTCTGCTAAACATATTCATACTCTGACAGAATCATATTACAAGAATATAGGAAGTGGTCTCCTCAAACTTTCTCACATACTTCTTAATAAATGTTATTCTAGAAAATCGCCTTGCTGGCATTGAATTACAATATTACGAAATATTGGCCCATGTAGTGAATGTAGCTTTTTTATTGGCGCTATCGAGTGATTTTTGGCGAGTATTTAGTTCCGGAGATATAATTTGTATTATACACGTGTTTTCGCCATCAGATTGAAGGATTCGTGTAGTCACAAAACGAACACAACGAATTTGATGTATTTAAATCATTGTGTTTTTGAATTACTGCGTTTCAATATTTCCGAAAACACAGTCCGACAGACTCACCAACCTTTATTGAGTTTGGCTGTAACTTTGATAAATATGAACGCTATACAAATGTTAAATTGGCATCAATTTTTTTTTGTCTTAGCATCCTCCGTTTTGTAGTTATATTAATTTGTATTCGAACAACCTGACTGACGGACTTCATTTTTAAGGACTTGGTTCAAAATTTGATAGAAATCTACAAATCTGGTACAAAGACCGAATGCTATACTTCATAGCCGATTAATCCTTTCATTCTATGAAAAGGATAACCTCAAAGCTGATTTGAGTTACCTTTGTCACAGACAGACCGATCGACATTTTCCAAACATGTGTTTTTCGAACTCTGCGAGATCTAAAATGAAGAGATTCGTTAAAATCTCTCTCCATCTCCCCCTACCTCCCCCCTCTCTCTGTGTGTGCGTTTTCAAACTCTGCGAGATCTAAAATGAAAAGATTCGTTAAAATCTCTACTTCGTCTCTCTCTCTCCATGAATGCGCAGCATGGAATTGTCGAGAGCTCTCGAATCTATTTTTAAGGGCAGAAACTGTCATGTAAAATATTAGACTATAACTGAAAGACTGCTGTTTTCATTTCACTTATGGTCTCTAGAGGCATTAAAGAAAGAATCACCATCAAGTAGGCAAAGAAAAAGGAATCCGAAGGGTGGTATTACTAATATGAATAAAGTATTTCTTCTAAAAATTTCAATAACCCAAAACTGGAGCTCACTTATAATGAAAAGTAACAAATGATTTATGACAAGTACAGAGAAACTGCTTGCAATTTAAAATTTGTCTGTATAA
This sequence comes from Argiope argentata, assembly GCA_026289955.1. Lineage (NCBI taxonomy): Eukaryota > Metazoa > Arthropoda > Arachnida > Araneae > Araneidae > Argiope > Argiope argentata. The sequence continues at coordinate 735,094 of JAOUZG010038692.1, read as the reverse complement.
TATGATTTGTAGAACCCAAAGAAAAAACTATATTTTATGGTTTAGATTTCAATAAATTGAAAACATTAATAGCTCAAAAATGTTTTGATACTGTTACTACTGGATCTAAAATTATTTTACCAAAAAGGCTGAAATTGCTAGGGTTTTGTTTGTAAAATATTCAAGATAAATAAAAAGGTTTAAATATGAGGAAAATCTTATAAAACCCCAAATTTCCCACTTAATAAATTTAAAAAGTACGAGAAAATCTTAATTTCCAAATTTCTCATCTAATAATTTTTTTAAAATTTCTATTGTCTGAAGGAAGATTTTGTCTTGAATATATTTAAGGATTAATCGCTCATTTCCTCTAAATAACGGACTTGTAAAAGCAAATTTTTAGATTCTTAAGATTTTTAGGTGCTAGAAAAACTCAGTATCTTTTCTGGTTTTTAGTGTGACTGTAATACATTTCTTGCATGATTATAAATCAAATCGTTGACCTTAAATCCACGTGCAGTTGCAGAAACTAAAAATTCTCGACTCATTACCATTTTACTGGATTTATCCATTAAAGCGTAATGAAATTAAAACGTAGATGGAATGAGATATTGCCTTCTTTATATTTGCCTCAAATGTTTTTGATAAAACACATTTCCTATTTTTTAGTGTGACTGCAATGTATTGCTTGAAAATACATAAATCTTGAGCCTTACACCACCGTATAGTTATAGAAACTAAAAATCATCGATTAAGTCCTTATTCTACTGGCTTTATACTCTAAAACTTAATGAAATTATGAAGTATTGCATTCTTTATATTTACCTCAAATGTTTTTGATAAAACACATTTCCTATTTTTTTTTTATTGAGACTGCAATGTATTGCTTGCACATATATAAATTATTTACCTTGCATCACATTTTAAAAGAATCATCCACTAAAACGTAATAAAATTATAATATAGATGGAATTAAGTATTGCATTCTTTATATTTGCCTCAAATGTTTTTGGTAAAACACATTTCCTATTTTTTAGTTTGACTGCAATCTTTTGCTTCCAAATATATAAACCCGGGACCTTACACCGGCGTATAGTTACAGAAACTAAAAATCCTCGATTAAGTCATTATTCTATTGACTTTATACACTAAAAATTGAAATTATGAAGTAAATGGAATGAAGTATTTGCCTTTTGCTAGAAAAAACTCAGTACCTTTTCTGGTTTTTAGTGTGACTTCAACGCATTTCTTGCATGTATATAAATCAAATCATTGACCTTACATCAACGTGCAGTTGCAGAAACTAAAAATTCTCAATCCTGTCATAATTCTACTGGATTTTGCAAGCTGGACCACCTTGCGCTGTTGAGGTTGGAAAGAGAGTGTCGCAACGGGGTGATGCGTTGTTTACACGGGAGCTGTCGTCGCTCGCTGCGCGGTATTTTCCTGGAGTCCATTACGCGCGGATCTAAAAGGCTGTCGTCGGGCCCAATTTATCAACAACGCGCCCGTCATAGCGTCGCCGACATCGATAATAACCCCGCAGATTAAAACAACTCGGCCCGAAAATAAATAATATTCAATTTAAAAGGGAAATCTGGTGCATCTTGCTTTTAATTGAGAGGAGATAGGGAATGTCAAGGATTCTTCTGGGGATGTTGGATTCCAATAGTCCTGGAGCCAAAATATGGGGATGATAAAAATTTCTTGGTAAAATTTATTTACTTTTGCGTCTGTAAAATATATTTTTTGTGAGTTGTAGAGCTAGAATAGAGTAGTTTAAAAAACAATAAATATAAAGCTGGATAACTTCCCAGCCATTTTTATTTTTGGAAAGTTTGCAAGGTTAATTTGGATCGCTTCCATTTATTTTCTTCTTAAGTAATTTATGATTCAGGTTTAAATATGAATTTTTTTTCATTTTTTAAATTAATATCAAAGTTATTTTTTAAATTAAGTTCGTTTATGGGATAAATGCTGATTTTTTTTTACCAAACCCTGATTGAAACTGAATTAAAAATGTGAATATAGTTTTTGAAAAATCTTGCCTGCACTAAATTTTAAATAGAAAAGTTCAAGCTTGAACCAAATAACATTTTCCTTTTCCCTTATTTCCTCTAAATTCTTGGAATAATTTAAAAAATTTCAGAAAAATGCAAATACAGTCTTAAGATGTGATGCTCTATAATAAAAATCGAATACATTTTTTTTGCCATTTTTTATTTCAAATAATAATTTTTAAGGTGTAACTACGCAATGTTTGCTGACATATGTACATTGATATTTCTAAAGCGATATTATTCAAATTTCTACGACGATTTAAAAGCCAGGAAATTGTTATATATGTGGAATGTCTTCTTAAAAAATTCATAAAATGACCTGTAAAACTACTAACCCTACTCTTTAGAGAGTATTCTATTTGCCCTTCAGAGAAGAACATTTTGCTTCTAATTATTTCTTGTTTAGCATATTATGAAAGAACTTATTAGTATGTTTCTGGAAAATATCTGATCAGAGAAACTCTGTTCTTTATACTTTGCATTAAAACTTCCTTTTGTTTGCGTTTGGAACTAACATATTATGAAGAGTACAGTTAGCATCAGTTACCAATCTTGTCTCGGTTGACATCTCTGTTCAAAATTTCCTGGAATGAATTCGTCCTTGAATCTGTTCACATGGGAAACAATTGGGAGAAGCAGGCTTATCAGTACAAAGATGATTGATTACACTTATTACACTAGGAAGCTAGCTCAAATCGATGACATTTCGTATATTTATGGCTGCACTAGGTTCCGCCAACTGCCACTTCCGGCTGGTCATTATCCAGCTTTCTCGCAAAATGTTCGTATCCCTAGTACATGTTCAGGCTGACAGATTTTAATACTAAGGCATTCTGAAGCATCTTTTTTTTTTCATGTCAGAACATGATGTTATGGGATGAGTTTTTGGCGTCCACAAAAATCCGTTGGTGAAAAAAAAATTCTAATCTGCACGAGCCTCTCAAAATATCAGCTTTTAATAACGTGTTGAATTTGTATTTACAAAAGCTATGATTTAAAAAAATAAGTTAATGGTTACAGCAAATAAAATCTAGAAAAATGTCATTTTGAGCACGTGAATATATGAAATGAAATAAATAGGAAATGTGATATTTTTTGGAACAACAAAGGCGAAACTTTTCTGGATCGTTGGCAACACTAAAATGATTCATTCAATGAAACAATTAAAATGAATAAAAATATAATTTAACTTGCAAGAGCGCGTGGTGCTTGGCCGTTCAAGAAATGATGTTCTGACATGATACATTGAAATATGAATTGCTTATTTCATTTTAATCTTTTTCATTTATATTGTCTTTTAAATTGTGAAATCGCAAGAATCGTTTGATTTGTAAATTAATAGTTAAAGAGTTTTGAGTTTGTGTTTCATGGTACAAAAGCCATTTTTGGCTTTTAATTGAAAAAGAATTCCAGGGCTTCACTTCAGCTTCATGTCACTTTTAAAATTTTGATATCGGAATGATATGTTTTTAAAATTAAACGGATTATATATTTCATACTTTTTATCTACATTTACCTTTTTATATTGAAAAAGTAAGAAATGATATTTCCCATTTGATTTTGAGTAAATTGTTTCAGAAATTCACAGTCGTAGCAAGATTCCAGCTTTCATTTGTTTAAAAAATCGTTATTGAGACTTTGCAGGTTCTTTTTTTATTATCAATCTTTATTGATGCAGTGGGTAAACATTTGAATGGAACCTCCAAAATCAATCTATCAATGAAGAATTATTGAAAAAAAGATTCGTTTTCATATGTAACAATGAATTTAACAATTAAACAGCAATGAATTTGTGTTTCATGAGAGAACAAGATATTCTTAAAATTTAGAATATGAACAAACTTAGGATGTTTGGCTGCCTTTCTCTTCCTTTCAAATATATATTCGATACAAGAAATATTCTATTTCTTGATTCTTGAAAAACAATATTGATTAACTCGTGAGAAAATTCTTCCTTGACGATTTATATATTGGAATCGGCGTCGTAAAAATTACTCATTTTTTGATATTATTCCATCACGTTCACACAGATGCTCTCAATGATTGATTAATATTTGAAATTTTCGAAGTTTAAGAATATCAATCTTAGTGCTTTTAGTTGCTTTAATTTTTTACTTTTTTTTAATAAAATTTAATCATGGTGATTTAAAATCATTTTAAATTTTTGCATAGTTTATTTGGAATTTGCCAAATATGGATATTCAGAAACAAAGTACTTCAATAGAAATACAGAATGAGTAAAATATGTAGACATTATATATGTCTATCAGAATGTTTTTTATTAATTGAAAAGGTTAATTTAATTAACTATCTATTTATTAATTGAAGTTGTGTTATTAACTGAAAAATATGGAAGTTATTAATGAATTTATTGACTAAAAAATCGAAAAATATCTTAATAGGTATTCCAACTTAATACGAGGGATAGTTAAATAAGCATTATCGATTAATCAATGATAAAGTTGTGACTGCAAAGCTTACATCTACATTTAATGGTCAAATCATATTCATCTCCAAACACGTCATCGCCATCTAACTACACAGTTCATTCCATGTCTGAGCACTTCTCAGATATGCATCCATTAGATTGGAATGACTCTAATCATCAGTTAATGCGTTTTTGTTATTGGAATTATGAAAAGTTTATTTTATCTTGCTCTCTCTTTCCTACTTTAAAATAAACACAGCCTCCGCGGTCCCCTTTTGAAGTGCCCTTATCGTGCTAAAGTGACGAAACACGAATTGACTAATATTTCACTCAACTGCTGTGTATATTTGGGAAATTTCTCTGCCTGTCCATCGAGTAGTGTTTAATTGTGAGTGCCGAAGTGCTGCGGTTTCATTTTTCTTTTAAATAAAATCGTTCTATCGAACGCTGACCTTCCACTCTCGGGGTGCTTGTTTATTAAATCGGTGGCCACTGTTTTTGTTTGGGTTTTGAGATTAAACTCGTAATTAAAGTGGCGGCGATAAATGAAAGATGGAAGCCAAAGGGACGGGACCACTCTGATGGTTATTTATTGGCGCGCATGACGCCCGAGTTAAAATGTAGGCCTTAATTGGCAGCTTTATGCGTCAATTAAAGGCGATAATTGGCGAAGTAGTGGTGTTGGTGAAGCGCCATTTGCGGCAATGTTGATAGTTGCGAGTCTTGCAATGATGAGTAGATAACAGATGAAATGAAACGCATGAGAAGATGATTTGTTATGGTTTTAATACGAAATCAGCGGTGCTTGGCGCGCTTAAAACAAATCCTAAAGATAAGCAATTAGATTCGGCAAATAATGAAAATATATATGAAGTATTTAGATATCCAACATTTTACGGTAAAAATATTTAAAAAAAGATCGTAACAGCGTAAATATAAAAGACATTTTCACTACCCAAGTATCGATAATACATAGTTTAATTAGATGCTTTATATAGAAAAACTTTTTAGTAATTTGTAAAAATACTTCAATGTGATATTAAGTTGAAAACGATAGATATAAAATAAGAGACAGATATTTAATTTTAAAAAACCATTTTATTTTGCCAATATTTCTAATCCCGATTTTAGCTTCCATCCTTTTATTCGAATTTCTGGTGTTCAAAAACAATTTCAAATTCGCCATATTTCATTTCATTTCCCTTGAAAATGATTAGATGCAAAATTATTCACCTGATACAAAGATTTGTTTATTGTTATGAAAAATAAATATACATAATTCTTTTAAGTCGAATTTCTCTGATAAATTATTCTATATCTCTTAAACATTATGTAGGCATTTTTAACAATTAAATTTGAAAAATAAATAAATAAAAATAAAAATGATGCACAATTTTGAATGGTGAGTCAGAGGCACCATCGGAGTGCAAAGTATTAAATGCCTTAAAGAATTTGACAGAATATATATCCATGTTATATGATTATTAAAGAAGGAGTATAAAAATTTATATATATTCTTGCAAGTCGGGAATATAGTATCAAACAACGAAACACAGTTTAACTTCATTGAATTCGCAGGACCTGGTGGATGAAAAACACCACCAAAACATTTTTAAATTTTTAAAGGACATTAAATTTTATAATTGCATTTAGCTCGATCAGTATTTGTGTCCCTTCTGAAACAGATGGTACCAAAACATTATCTTTGTATTATTCTTTCTCTTTACTTTACTGTTGTTTAGCCTTTGTTTAAAGCTGGAATCTTAAAAATTTGATGCATAGCTATTTTATTACGGTTTATCAACTTTTATATTTATCTTGAACTTCCAACTCACCTTTCTTTTATATTTTACCCGTTGGATTGGCGCATCATGGCCAAATGTAGCTATTGCGCTAAAAAACATAAATCAAATCAAATCAAATCAAACCTAGATTTTATAATAGGATATTGTATCTGTAAATAATTTTAAAACATTTGATGATTTTCTTATTAAAGGACACTCTTATCTAAGCATTTAACACTCTTATCTAACCAGTATATTCTATAACACCTAATCACAAAATTGTCTAATCTCACTTCTTTTAGTATGGGAAAGTTCATCTGAAAACACAGTTTCCATCATCTGCCCCGTCCTTCTGTTAGGCAGATCGTTATCCATCCTGTAAACTTCGAACGGAATAAAGAGGATCATTCCCTCTCACTTTTTGGGCTTGTTTGGTTTTGATATCTGAATTGGGTAATCCCCCTCAGCTTCCACTGCAATGTAAACATGGTTCAGGGTTGGGGTATCTTTCTCCAAGAAACCTCATCCGAATCTTTGAAGCGAAGCGTGTCAGGATCTTTCGCTTACTCGAATCTGATGCGAGTGATAAGGATAAGGGTTGTCGGTGAATGCCACAGTGAGATTTTTGGTTTATTTTGTTTATATTACGTTTTCTTGAACTTATACCCCTCGTGGTACCTACGTTGCATTTCTACTTATTTATTCCGAATTAAAAAAATCAGTCATAATAAAAAAAAAACCATGTTAATAACAAATGTTTATAGCACATGTTAATATAACGTGTTTTATATTTGATTGGCTTTCTCAAGTAATTTTTCTTAGTAAATCAAGAATTGGTTGTCTGATTATTGATGAATAAGAAAAATCAGTCATAATAATAATAATAATAATAAATGATAATAGCAAATGTTTATAACACATGTTAATATGAGGTGTTTTATATTTGATTGGTTTTCTCTAGCACTTATTCTTAATAAATCAAGAATTGGTTGTCTGATTATTGATGAATAAGAAAAAATCAGTCATAATAATTATAAAAACATGTTCATATCAAATGTTTATAACACTTGTTAATTTCTTAAGTACTTCATGTTTTCTCAAGTATATATTCTTAATAAATCTAGAATTGGTTGTAGAATTATTGATTGCCACTAATTTCGTGATTTCAAGTAGAATCGGAATGTATAATTTAAAAATCTCGCGTATATATTCACTGAGGCCTTTAGCATAGCATAAAACAAGCGTGATAAAATTTCGGAGAATTTTCATATATGTTTGCGTTTTTAAAATCGGCGCAAATTTACGAGTGAATTCTAGTTGTTTATACTTAGATGAAAATGTTTTCCGGTTTCTGCTCTAAAAGGGGAAAACTAATGTCACCCATACTGTGAAGCAAAACTCATGGCAAAACCAAAGACTTACATGCCAAGTTCCTCAAAAAAAAAAAAAAAAAAAAAAAAAAAAAAAAACTCTAAAATTATCTCCTTTGCCCCTTTTTTTTCTTGAGATAGGGATTAAAATTTAAATTTTACAATCCACAGTTCAATCATTATTATCGTTCTATTTTATTTTATTCAAATGTATCCACGAAATCAATGCAGCATTTCCACTTAAATATGTTTACATTATTCTGTGTAACTAAATTCTGAAAGAAAGCTCTTAATTTAGTGGAATCCAAAAAAGTGAAGAAAAAAAACTATTAAGAGAAGGAATAAAGGAAAATAATTTTGATAATCTAATTTCTTTCCTTTCATATAATCTATAGTTTTGAAACAGAAATTTAGCTCAACAGTTTAGTAATATAGTGTAATTATAAGTCTTGTTTCATTTAGTTGCCCTAGTACTTTTACTACCGAAATTAGTAACCGGTATGAAGATTAAGAATAAAACAACCATGTAATACAATAAGAGACATATATTTTAGTATGATCAAGAGTTATATATTTTATATATCAAGAGTAACTTGGTACGTTTCTAAACTAGAATTAAACTGTTTGATAAGCAAAAATCTGTTTCCTAAAGAGAAGAACAGCATTACTGTAAAAACTATTCATTTCGATTCTGTATTTCAGTTCTTTTTATAGTCTATAATCAAATAAGAATCCAGATTTTTGTATATTCCTTTACTTTCTGTATATTCTAGTTAATCTAGAATCTAATCAAAAGTAATAACTTATAAAAGACATTATAAAGTAATAACTTATAAAAGACATTATAAAGTAATAACTTATAAAAGACATTATATAGGACATTTTGCATAAAGAATTAAACCATACCTTCTCACTGAAGTAATACCGCTTTAAGTAAAGAAGATGCTCTTACCTGTGTTTTCCAGCAGTCTTTTGCTGTTACTCGAAGAATCGGTATCACTCTGGGAGTCGGGTTACCCCCTAGGCAGGCACCCAGCTGTTCCACCGGCAATTAGAGAACCTCCAAAAACCGTGTTTAGCCGTGTTTAAGGCAGTTTCCTACCACGCCTTACTGGAATCGGAGGTGTTCCATCTACGTATAGACCAGAAACCACAGATTAGGCCACAGTTAAACTGGTATGAAAAATGTCATAAATCTACGAGAATAATGTGGATTTTTTTATGTGTGCACACTGAAGCTTTTGAATTGCGAGTTTTGTGATTCTGCTCAAAAGGAATCGTAGCAGTTATTTGCTGATGAAATTTAGACGCTTTTCTAGAGGTAATTGTGATACATTTTCTCATTTGTAGTCCTTGTAAAGTATCAGTTCTTGAGTAAAAAACAAGCACTATTGCATATTGCCGATTTTATTTTATTTGAAAACTTTAGTTACATTCTTTAATGTATAGCTTTAGAATTTATGCTTAGACTAACTTGAATATGTCGATTCTATTTTATTTAAAAACTTTAAGTTATGTTTTTTAACTTATAGACTTATTGTAGAATTGATGTACAGAAAATAGATTACAATATAAGATAATGTCCTTCAATAAGCTACATATTATTTTTATGCATTTTAATTTATTTTGTGATTAGATTTTGACAAGTGATTTATTTTGATGAAAATTAACATTTTAGGAAACTTAATTATTACAACAAAATATCAAAAATGTTCTTATAACACAAAATTTGAATCTCGTCAAGGTAATACATTTCTTGCAAAGAGTATAAAAGAATATTTATAAAATATTTTTTCGTAAATAAGTCCTGAAAATTCGTTATAATCGTTAGTAAAACAGTTAAACTTCATAAATTTTTCTATGTTGAAATTTTGTTTGATTACAATAATCGCTTTTCACTGCTATGGTTTTTTTTTAATGTTTCATAAAGAGTTGCAAAATGTTTGCTTTTCAGTCTCTAATCTGCAAAAACGATGATTGTTGCTTTGTTTCACGTGGTGCACGTGTATTGAGTAATTAAAATTTCAACTTCTTAAAATGTTTTATCAATGAATTAGCAGCACGTTTACTTGTTTTTCTATATATCCATTGAATTCATTGATAACAAATTCTCTTGCATTGCACCGTAGGAAAGAAATGTTATTGATTTCGTGTGACGTCATAATCTTGATGTACTTCATATGTTAAAAATTTGTACTAAAGTGACAAACCTTCGTGAAATTGAATTTTTTATTTTTCACTATGAGTGTTAGCAAATACATGCAAATTAGAACTTTAGTTTGTTGGTGAGAATTAATTTAAAGGTATATTCTTGCTTTCATACAAAAAATAAATAAATAGAAATATTGCATGAAAACTTTGTAAATTAGAAGTCTTTAATTTGACGATAAAGAATAAGTTTTAAAAAGAATAAATATTAAAATTCGTAATTATTAAATAATATTGGCAATCGTGAATTTGCTCGGATACTCATTGTCGTAATATAAACCAATCCATAATGCTGATTCAATTTATGTAAGTTGTTGAATAAATATATATAAAAATACCGGCCTATTACTTACAGAACTACTAAATAAAGACTTATATTGCTTCTTTTAAAGAATTATTCTGAACATTTCAGTGGTCAAATAAAGCAAGTGACTTTTCAGGAAAAATAGTGCATTTTAACTTTAATTCCAATTCAATATCTTAAATATGGTCGAATTTATTTAAAAGTAATTAATATATTTAATTCTTCAACACAAATAATCAATATTTGGAATAATAATGTTATATATAAATAAAAAAATGAAAGTTGGAAAATGATCATGTAATATTAATTAATGAAATCATTAGTCCACTGAATTGATGTGAGTTAATAAAAAACTAAGTGAATATTCTGCATAGATAAAGAGATAATTAGAAAAGAAATTGGATGAATTAAATAAATGGATTAGAGATGT
>JAOUZG010038692.1:656271-719531 GCA_026289955.1 Argiope argentata | reverse complement strand
CAAACTGCACTTCTTTGTTGTTCGGTATCCTTGGAAGCAATTAACTCCGCAGGTGCAGAAAAGTCGGCGATAATTAAATTAAATCCGCCCACGAACAAGTATAGTGCGTGGAGACTATTTTAATTTTTCTCGTCTCTTGTAATGACTGGCAGGAAAATGGGATTGTCCAAGGATTTCATGGCCGACCTCGATTCTCAATAATCAATACGGTCCTATATATGAATGAAACAACTTGATCCTTTAGTTTAAATTTTAGCTTTTATTATCTGGTTTGTAAGCATTTAATTGTTAGCTATGTAGTCATCAAAAGCTATTTAATAATACTGAGTTTAGTAATATTCTCTATAAAGCCCTAATCCATAGCTATATAATAAAATTTATTTTAGAATGCATGCGGTTTTGTTTTCAGAATTATGTTAGAGATTTTAGATTAGTTGATAATATTTCAAAAGGATCATATTTTTTTAAAAAACAACGTGACAATCTGTATGAAAATATTTATTGATAAGAATGTTCATCTGTTACTAAATAGATTTAATTACATTTGAGGAATATGAAGTAAAACGTTAAAAAATGGGAAAACGTTAAAAACGTAAAACGTTAAAAAAATTGTTTTCAGAATCACATTAGAGATTTTAGATTAGTTAATAATATTTCAAAAGGATCACATTAAAAAAAGAATGTGATAATCTATATGTAAATGTTCATTGGTAAGACGGTTCATCTATTACTAAATAGATTTAATTAGATTTGAAGAATATAAAGCAAAACGTTAAAAAATAGAGGGCAGTTCATTTTGAGCTGAAAATATGACTTTGGAAGATATTTCAAGCTTGTGGCATTACTGTACAAAGATGAAGTCACTGTAAAATTTATCTCGTCCGAATTCAGTTTTCCTCATTCAATTTGCAGTTTTCCATTCTAAATTCGTTTACCAAAGTAAATTATTATAAATTTGCCTTATCAATGATAGTCTTCGGAATCAATATCTCCGAGACAAATTTACAACCGGAAGCCATTAGTGAAAAGTTCATTTCCAAACCAGAATGCCAATGATTAACTGACTGAGGAAATGTGTTTGAATTATTAGAGCCAGTGAACGGAATAAAGTGGCAAATAGTTATTCATTTCAAATTAAAGAATTTAATTTCTTTGGATTTAGAAATCTTTTCATATTTCATTTCTTTTTTAATACATTTTGCATCCAAACATTTAGTAGCGTAAAAGCTAGCGAATACTCAAATCGAAATAGCAGAGAGCTACGAGCAATCACCTCACGAATAATGCAACATGCCGCTCATATGCAAAAAGTGCTTCTACGCGCTAAGAATTTTCTAAAAACAAACTGGATTCGTAATAAATTCTGATTTACTACCAAAAAAAAAGAGATTGTTTTTTTCTGAAATAAAAATATGTTCTGTATAATAGCTACTCATTAATACATTTAAATCACAATCATCTTTTATTCATTTTATTTTTTTTGGGTAATAATGTGAAAAAAGCTACGAGCAAGACATCGTAAGTGACAGACGCAATGCGCATTTCTATGCGAGCAACAGCATCAATAGTGAATAATTCAAAACGTCCTTTTATGCTTCTACTGAATGAGTTCTACTGATTAAGTCTACCGAATGAGTCCCATAAAATCAAATAACTTTTAATTTGAGTATAGCTTAATGGTTTAGAATGCAGATAATTTTTTAAATAAAATTCTAAACTTTTATTTTAAATGTTCTGAAATACATTTGGATCATATTCAGGTCTATGTTTACTGTTGCGTAATGATATGAAGAACGCTACGAGCAACAGCAGCGTAGCTGACTGACGCAACAACATTTCTATCCATAGGAATATCGTTTAAACAAAGATTTATCGTCTAAAATATCGATACCTGTATTTTTTTAATGAAATTTCATGTGGCCATTCCCGCATATATTCAGAGCTGTGTAATAATAAGCCGCATTAAAATTTTGATACTTAAATATTCAACTAAATGAGATATCGTGTCTGTACGAAGTTGTACAGATAACAAGAGGAAAATTTACCAACAAAACTTTGAGCAAGTATATGACTAAGAAATATTCTTGCAATAATATCACTTAGTCATAAGTAATATACTTGGAATTGTCTTGAGCAATATAATCCTCTTTGCACGACGTCTTTTCTAGGGACAGACGGGTTCTAACTTATTCAGTCTTTTCAGTTACTACCGATAAAGGCGGAGAACTTCCCCAACAATTGTAAAATATCTTTAAGCCCCTCTTTTACAACTCTCCCGTCAGTGTCAATCGTCCAGTGGCTCATCTGCCCTTGTGTAGACAATTACCGATTGCTCGAAACGGGGCAGTAATTTTACTGCTCTGTGGGGTGACTTCTCAATTGTTGCGGTTTACCAAAAATTAGAAGTTTCCAAGAAAAGAATTTTCTGCCTGAAAGATGCCCAACCTCCCTAAGGCATTTTCTCAGCCCCCTATGGTCAGTCCTGGACAACCGCCTTGAATGGTCAGAGGGCATGCTTGACCACATCAAAAGGACTGTTATTTGTCGCCTCAGGATTAATGGTATTCTTCACTCTTTGCTTTGAATAGGAGAGTGATAAAATGCTTTTCGAGAATGGTAAAGAATTTCTACTGTATGGTAGGCACCAAGTAATTGTATACTTAGAATTGTGTACGTAGAAGACAGATGTACGAACAATACATTTTAAGTTTTCAGAAGGAGGAAACACAGATCATTTATCTTTGAATTTTGAAGGACGTGGGCCAGATTTACATCTAAAAGAGCCATTTTCAATATTCTTAGATGCAAAGAAAAGTCATGGATTATACGAATAGATGATAGAAATGCCATAGTAAGATTGTTATGCATTTGCAGATTTGCGTTGTTGGAATTCTTTTGACTAAAGTTATTATTAAACCAAATTAAATATAGACAGCAGTAGATTATTAGTAGAATTTGTATCTACCGTTATTGATTGGCAGACATTGAAAATGTTAGAAAATATCGTATGGAATTTAAATTATTTGATGTATAAATTAATATTGGACTTGTGAAATAAAAAAAAACATAGGCAAGTTAAAATATGAATAGTCATTTATTTTTACAAATTTGAACAATACAATCGCACAAGTGCTAAATTTTGGCTAGATTTACACTGATTTTTTCTCTACCTGATGGCATAAATAAACGCGCATCGCTGGAATTACATTCTTTTCATCGTATTTCCCTATTCCCTAAAAATGAAAACTAAACCTATTATAAAATAAATAATTTTAAAAATGGATTTTTCATCACTTATTGATAAAAATTCACCTAAGATGTAAAATTATTTTCTTCGTATATATAGAGTGAGTATAGAATACATAAAATATTCAGAGATGTGTATAGAATCATAATTATATCCAGTAAAGTTTTCTTTAGATTATTCTTTTCGTACAGAGTGCCATTAGATGCATCATAATTTCTCATTAACAATCATCTTCATCACTTTGCCCTTCGATATCATAATTAGTCTCATTTCCTTCTGTTGGAGAAATATGCTAGAAATCATTAAGATTCTTTTGTTAAATTAACAGAAGCAGACTGGGGTTTTGAGACTCGTTATCTAGACTTTTAATAAAGATGGATGTGTGTGTTTGTTGGCGCTTTTCAGTCTAAATCGTTTGATATAAAGTTGCTTAATTTGACGCTGGTATTCCTTGGAGTAAGAAAATGTACATCTAGAAGCAATTTCTTTTATTTTAAAATTTTAATTAGTCAAGAATTGATTAAATTTTCGTATTTTCCCCCAATGACTTCTGGAAATATGATCACCCCAAAACGAATGTTGCATTTTTTCTAACATTTAAAAACTTATCTTTTTGATGATCATTATTTCATAAACGTGAAAAATAATTTCCTAAATTTTATCAATTTTTTTTAAATAAATACTTCTTAAATTTTCAACAATACATTACATTACCTCCCAATCCAAACTGTCTGTATTCTTTCATAAAATGTTTAATCACTTGATTTTATCTCGTTATTGAAAGCTAAAGAAGTATTCTGTTTAGCACTTTGCTGGCCGGTGACGAGTTAACTCGTCTTTTCATGTCCAAACGTTGTTGATCGGTGACGAGTTAACTCGTCATTGCACTTGCATTATCCGTTTCAATTTATAACACCGAGGGCGATATAGAACATTGCAAAAACTTGGCGTATCGTGTTTAGTCTTGTCCGCTCTATAACAGAAAAATTACTTTTCCTAGTATTTGCATTTTTATTAGAATTTTTGTAAAATTCCATAAATTTCAAGCATGACGGAACGTATCGGTGAAGAACTTTTTGATGTAAAAAATATGTCCAAAGTTTAATTTCATTTCATTCAGTATAAATAAAATTCATTGGAGTTTTTTTTTAGAACGTTTTACTTTCAAAAAAGTAGCCGGTGACATGACGTAGTTTCTATGTAAAATTGCCGGTCACCAAAGTGTTAATATATCTGTAGTTTTATCAGATGAATAAAATAAAATGAAGTACAATACCATAAAATTTATATCAACCTCATATTTCAGTACTGAAAGACACCATGATGTTCTATGAGTTGTCTTTATTAGAAAAGTTCATGTGCATAATTAAAATATCAATATTTTAATGTCTTAACAATTGGACGGAAATATGGACTAGCAGTTATCTTTAAATAATATAATTGAAATGAAATATATCTGGCGTTCCATAGACAGTTAACTACTTCATTATATCTTTATAAACTTACTTTCCTTAGATTGGAGCTCATAACATTTATAAGTCAGATACCAATGATGATCTCTTTAATTCAGGGCCATCAACCTCCTACCGTGCAACATCCAGCATTACAAAATCTTTCAATTAGTGTATATCCGACACTTCCAATTAACTCCGAACGACTCCGGAAAAAGCCGACATGCCAAGCCGATTTAAACGTGGGAACGAGGGATGCACCCGGCATGGGGCTAACAATCACTTCCATCTCTTCGGAAACCGAGATGGCGCGAAGAAGTTCCCGATACTAATAAGGCAGTAAGCGGAATATGCGAGGCTAATTTGTGGCAGGCGTCGTATGGTGAATAGAGGTTGTAAAAATCTCGGTGTGGTTTTACAGAGCGTGGGAAAGGGATAAAACGACCAATTTGTCCTAAAGAGATACCTGGGGGACATTTAGCATTATCGTGAACGGTGAGGGAGGTAGACTGTCAAGATTTATTTGTGTTTAAACAGAAGTGAGACTGACTTTTGGGAGGTAGGACGAGATTCTTGCATTTTTCTTCACGTTGTAAAAAAGGAACTGTTTTTTTCTTGCAAGGTAACAACCCAATTGCTAATTGGTTTCTGCTTCCGATATTTGGCTTTATTAAGGTTTGAGTAGTAAGGAAATGTTTGTTAATAATATGTTCCTTATAATTACGATATATCTAATGTAGAAGCTTTTTTTTTAGTAATTTGCAAGACGATTATGTAGAAAAAGTACCTTGGGGGAAAGGAAAAAGTTCAATAACATATTCAATTAATATTGATATTTTATTAATTAAATAGTACAGATTAAAATGGAAGTCACTCGATTAAATTGGACTCAAATTACCTATTTTAAAAATAAATTATACTCATTATTTTTATTATTGCTTGGAATTGTTTATAATGCTTAACTGTGAGACACTATAAATTGTGTTTAATAAATTGCGAAATATCACCCAACAAAAAAAAAACGATCAATTTAAAAATCGGTGTTAGTTAATAAAAAGATATTATTTCATGCAAAAAAATCTATAAAAACGCATAAAACTTGGTATTAACTTTTAATTTCAAGATTCTTGATAAAGATTTGCATTTAAAATGCGATGCACAAATTCTTGAATTTGTGATGTAAACTGACTTAATTTTAAAAATGTATAGTTTAATATTGCCATTTCTGCAAATTCTCGTTGATATCTCCATTAAGAACAAAACAATGAGCTTATTGAATCATGAAAGTTTTAACCCTTCGCACTCCGATGGTGCCTCTGAAGCACCATTCAAAACAGTGCATCATTTTGACGTTTTATTTATTCCTTTTTCAAATTTGAATGTTAAAAACGCCTACATAATGTTTAAGTGATAAAGATTAATTTTCAAAGAAATTCGACTTAAAAGAATTAAGTATATTTATTTTTCTTAGCAATAAACAAATCTTTGTATTAAGTGGATAATTTTGCATCTAATTATTTTTCAGAGTGCGAAGGATTAGAAAGATTCGAAATCACATTCATCTATCATAACCCAACGTGATGAGTCTTATCATTTTATCTAATCACTTGAATTTTCTCTCTTTCAGACGATATACGTCACTTACCACCTCATCATCATGGATTCCTCCCAACCCCACCTCTGACACCAACAAGTCCTCGCAGCACGTTCAGCAACAGTAGTGGTAGTAGTAGCAATAGTAATTCATCTTCACCAGCGCTTCCAAGAGAAGAACCATCCACCCATCCTATACCTGTTGTTCCTTTACCCATGCATCTCGGCTCTGCTTTCACCGCTTACTTCCCGACGCAGCCTTCGGCACCACATCATCCCTTCAACCCCTCTATCAGAAGGCAACGCAAGAGAAAGCCCTTCGACTTTGCCCACCTTGCCGAATCTGCAACGAAGGCAGATGAATATGAAGAGATTGCCGAAGAGCCATGCCCACCTGTGGGAAGTGCCATCCAAGACCGATTAGGTTTACCAGGAGGGCATCCACAGTACCATCAAAACCATCCTATTTTTCTTCAGGGAAATCTTTATAATACAGTGTTCCACCAAGAAATGGTCGCTGTGAAATCCCACCAGAATAACAATAGGACAATATTCGAAAGGAGGTTCTTGAAGTCGAGAGTTTCCACCAGGCCCAAGAAAGAGTTCATTTGCAAATTTTGCCAGAGGAGATTCACCAAATCATACAATCTGTTAATCCATGAAAGGACTCATACCGATGAAAGGCCTTACACATGCGATATCTGCCAGAAAGCTTTTAGGAGACAAGATCATCTCCGAGATCATAGGTAAGATATTTGTATAATTTCCTTTTAAAAATTTTATATCTATTCTTAAAAAGTGTATTTTCTCTTAAAATGTCTCAAAATTACTATAAAATGAATACATAATTTTTAAAACAGCTTATCATATTTTATATGATCATGTAATTTTTAAATAAAGCTATTTTAGTGTGAAAGAGTTTTTATTACTAAATAGAAAATAATAATTAGTAATAACCTACCTTTGATTACTTATATTTAACCCTAATTCTGTCTGAGATCGATAGTAATTTCCAACTTTTTAAATTATTTATCCGAAATTTAAACTATTCAGAAGTTAGAATTATTAAGTTATACCTATTAAAGTTATTTTATTTACTTACAATTTCAACTTTTTAATTTCAAATATTAATTAACTTAATAATGTCTATAATTAATAATAATAAGCTATATTATTAATTAAATATTATGAAGCTTAATTCCAAATATTTCATTCCAATTATATTCGATTCTTTCAAGTAAAATATTGTGAATCTAATTGTAACATAGAAGTTTTAGCTTCAAAACTAACATCTCAATACCGCAAATATTCATGATTATACTAAAAAAATTACTGCAGATCAAGATAATGGTAATTAACATTATTATTTCTTTAATTAGCTTAATTTTGACGCAGTGAAAATTTAGGTGTCATATCGTATGACAAAACAAAACTTGTTGGCAGATTTATTTTTAAAAATGTAAAGAATGTTTGTAAGATATAAATATCAATAAATTGTTTGTGCAGAAGTTGAGACTAAAAAGAAAAAGTCAAAACTTATTTGATTAAATGATCGATGTGAAATTAATAATGCTATTGATGTTTTAATTTTAATCCGCAATTGTGCGAATTTATCAAATATCCTTGGAAGTAAGTTAATAAAAAATGGAATGATTTCTTCTCCGACCATCTTTCATTTTGTGTATAAAAATAATATCCAATATTTCAAGATTTTTGTCCTTAATATATAAAAAAAATGAATCTCTATTTCTCTTTTAATGAAAACTGCTAAGCCAAAGTTGATAAATTCTGGTGCATCTATTTAGCTCGATCATTAATCAATAAAATAACAATAGTCATAAAAATTTATCATTGTGTAAAATGCATACTTCTGCACAGCCGACCACCCCGCCACCATTGGACGTAGCAGTATCGACAGTATTTGTTGTGGCCGACTGGACAGTGGAAAAATGCATACATTAAAAAAATGCATACTTTAGCGAGATAAGAGCAATTTTAGAAATTTTTACTGAAAAAGGTGCAGTAATATAGCATGTAATTTAATAATAAAATATTCGTCATTACTATTTTTTCCATGAAATTTTACTGAAAAAGTACATAATTTTCATAGCAAATTTAAAGTAAAAAGTACAATACATGCATCTATATCCTTTGTAATATATATACTACAGTATTCACCCTGCACCAGAAATGATGAGGAAAACTTTCAGAAAACTCATGATTGCACTTCCAGGAACTACTGTTGCAATTGCAAAGCCGAAAGGCTTCGCCAAATTCATGCACTTCTCGAAGGAACTTGGCTTTTTTTTGCAATCGCGGTTAGATAACATAGTAAATCCGGCAACTTATCCCCTAGTTATTCTAGGTATGTCTCAGTTACACAACATAGTTGCCCCCAAGTGCAGTGGACCTCGTGCATTTCCATCATGTTCTGGAGGGGGTGTAGATGAATCAAGCCCCCCTAATAAGAAGGGAAAAAAATCGTGCGCCCATCTATAAAACAAAAGACCCGAGTTTTAAAGCTCCGGCACAACTCATTCTCCAAATTCCTCGGGGTCAGGCACGAGCTGACGTCACGTTTTATCCGGGTTTCTCGATCACGTGGGCACGATCGGTAGTCTGGGCAGCACGACATTACCCTAATTTCATTTTTTGTTTCGTTTGCTACCCCCTGCTTTCACTACAAAAGCGTGTGGCTCGTTTAAAAAGTATTGCATAAGGGGGAGGGGGATATTTAGATAGGAATGTGCTACCGGAACTGAGCGCTACTTCAATTTATTTTTTGTAGACATATTTTAGATCTTTAAAGAAGAAAGTAACAAATTTAACTAACTGAATTTTAATCTGTTTGTCCAATTGCCTTGTTTATAGCAGTCATGTTGCAACTGCTATTCAGAGTTCGTAGTTGCTAAATAACTGCTATAAGGCTGAGCAATTACTCTGCTATAAGGCTGTTCAGTAGTTAAGGCATATTCTGTCAGTTTTTGCTCCTGTGTTGTGTTGTGTTGTGACTAATGGCACTTGCCTTGGACAAGCCCCTGCTGATGCGATCAGCAGATGATTTAAGCCTAAGAAATGCGTCTCTTTGTTTTACAAGTGTTTGCTCCTTTACCCTTCAATCTTCTGTGACTTATTGCCGTGTATTTTTTTTGGAAGATATTCATCTTGACTTCGAAACTCAGTATTTATATGTCACTAAGATGATGATAAAAATTATCGTTGAAAAAATATAGTATAATTTAATTTTATAACCCTGTGTGTAAAAATTGACTATTAAATAAAATGTACTTTTTTTTTCTTTAGCAAAATGTTTTGAGTTTTTCACTTTTACTCTTTTTAAACAAAATTAAATTATCAGCTTTTTTTGGAGAGAAGTGAAAAAGATAAGATTTAGGCCCCCCCATCCCAATTTTTTTCCACTGGACTTATATGACATAACTAAGCTATGAAAAAATTATTCAAAATTTTTCTTATTCATTATTTTATCTGCACACTCCAGTCAGATCAGTTAATTTAATTAATCAAAATTTTTGGACGTGATGTTTCTAAATCAAGCACTTGTGTATACATATCTGTCTAATGCTTTGACTTTTAACAGCAAGATATTTGTGGACTTAGCGACTGTTAATAAATGGTGTCCTTAGAAAAAAAAAGTATTGATTTGTTTAACATTTACCTAGGATTTTAAATTCTATGTAAATAATTTACAGTTTCATATGTAATCTGAATCATCTGCTTTTTTTAAGACTAATATTTTCGTCAAATTACATCTGATAAATTAGTTAAAAATTTCAAAAAAAAAAAAATAACGAAAGAAATTATTTATAAAATAGTTGTGAAATAGCAAATAATACCGATAAAACACATAATAAGAGTTAAAGCCAGTTATTTAATTGAAATATAATAACTTAGAGTTATGAAAAAAGTGACATTTTGATAACTCAAATGTTTTGATAACTTCTCTGTCCATAATTCATTAAGTTTTCACAAGCAGACACTAGACATGTCTATCTGAAATACTTTGACTCGGCTTATTGAAGAAGAAAAAAATATTTATATACTTAATATTCAAGTTTCTAAAAAACGGAGGGAGAAAAAAGATGAAGACAGGTTTAGTTAATGAGAAGACTAGAAATAAGATAGAAAACGCAAGCTGTGTGTTTTTAATATGTATATGCGATATAATCTGCGTCGCTTATAAAGATAAGGCATCCTTCATTTTTACGGCATTTCTTACCGCATAAAAAACTCTGCACCCATTAAATTTCTTTTAAGAGTTCAGGAATTGAACGCATTGTTACTGTCCGAGTAGCAAAATCAAGTTTACTTTTCCCCCTTTTTTTACGACTCGGATAAAGCTAGATAAGGGGGAAATTGTACGCTTTTTCGGCTATAAACGAAGAGTGTGAACGTTATTGAAACCGGTTTGAACAACTTTACCATTCTGATAAAATGCACCATCGAATTTGAGAAGGAGCAGTGGCATATGTAGACACAAAAAAATAAATACATTAAATATGCTAACTTATTATTTTC
The DNA here is from genome assembly GCA_026289955.1 of Argiope argentata. Classification (NCBI taxonomy): domain Eukaryota; kingdom Metazoa; phylum Arthropoda; class Arachnida; order Araneae; family Araneidae; genus Argiope; species Argiope argentata. The sequence continues at coordinate 708,704 of JAOUZG010038692.1, read as the reverse complement.
CCTTTGTGCAACTGAGTAAATCATCTGACTTGGCAGTTTTTACTACTGCGTTATTTCGGGATTGATGAGATAGCTCAATTATAAAGTTTGTCTGCAGAAAACTTCGGAACTCTTTTGTTATGACTCTTGGTTCAACTGATTAGAGTTGTTTAACTGTTTGGTTGTGACGTAGCTGGGGTCTCTAAATTTAACTTCAAGGACAGTTCTGGAAATTGCATTCTCTAATAAGCAGGGGTTTTTAAAACCTGCGAATATTCAAGTGTCTAAGATGCATCGATACATAAATCTACGACTAAACCTAAGCAATTAAAAGACAAAAAGAATGGACATTCTTGAATTTCAAATAATCGTTATTTTCTTATATCTTTTATCTCTTATGAAACGTAATAAATTGGTTTGGCATTTTGCATCTGTTTTTAGTGGCATATGCTTTATATCAGGCAATATGAATGAATATATATGTATTAATTCTTAAAAAAATATTTCTTCCCCTCTCTATTCTGTTTCCGCTGTCTTAACATTAACCCTTTGCAGTCCGAAAAATAATTAGATGCAAAATTATTCATCCAATACAAAGATTTGTTTATTGCTATAAAAAATAAATATATATAATTCTTTTAAGTCGAATTTCTTTGAAAAATTAATCTACATCTCTTAACCATTATGTAGGCGTTTTTAACAATTAAATTTGAAAAATAAATAAATGAAATGCCAAAATAATACACAGTCTGGAATGTTGAGTCATGCTCGACATCGGACAGCAAATGGTTAAAGCACTTTCTTTTCCTTATAGATTATATTTTTATGAAACTTAATTTAAATGTAGAGGAAATAATTAACTGAAGCTAAAATGGAAAGAAGCGATGTTACATTTATGCTATGAATTAAAAAATTGCGATTCAGTCTCATATCTTTAAATGAATCTACTGTATTGTGTTATTATTTTTTTCTTCTTTTTGTCTTTTTCAGCATTAAATATTAGAGGTATTACTAAAAACTGATATTAAAATTGAAAATCATTACGCTTTAAATTAAAATAAAATTCCCTTCAAAAGAGCAGTAAACCGAAATTTGAAAAATTAATGATAAAAATGGCCATAACACATAATTATCAAAAAAAAGAGAGAGAGAGAGAGAGAGAAATTCTTATGAACTAGTAATGGGGTGATTAAAGTGGATATTTTACTGCGCTATCAGACTTTCAAATACCCTGATTACAAAGCTTAAAACTTTTTGTTGAAGCCTTTTCGAAAATTGCAATCGATTTTAGAGACAAGCTAATAAAAATAGATTTAATCGATTCTTGCCAACTTTTCATCGATAATTCTTATTGGCATCGGCGTAGCATTTTGTGGTATTGAAATGAATTAGATTATGTAAAAGTCAGTTAATCATTTGGAGTCGATGTAATGAGTGTTTATTTGCTAATTATAATGTTTTCTTATTACTCAAAAATACCTAATTTTTTTATCAGATGTGAAAATAAATAAATAAAGATTTGAACCTTTAAGTTAAAATATAGAGACTTCGTAGTATTTCAAGCTCGATTCGTATGTCTTTATTTTTAAATTCTGCTTTTAAATAAAGTGGCATGCAAAAACATGTACTTAATATAATTTCAGCAATCGTATATACATCCAATAAACAGAATAATGGAGATTGTTTTTCATAAAATATATTTAAAATTTGTTAAAACAATGAAAAGATTACAGAAATTAATTTATTGTCATTGAAAAGTTTTTTTTTCTTTCAAAGTTGTGGAAAACGGAAAGAAAAGAAGTTACAAATTTTATTAAACTGTTTCAATATATTTTTGAGAAAAAACACCTTTATTATAATAAAACTATTCGTCAAGAGGTAATTACACACCAGATTTAGGGACTCTCAGTCCAACAATTTGCTCTTGAAAGCCTTTCAAATAAGTTTTTTTTAAAATTATTATTACACATGTCATAGGAAGCGATTTAAAAATAGCATGCCTACCTTTATAAACATTATCATATTAACACTTTGGTGACCGGCAATTTTACACAGAAACTATGTCATGTCACCGGCTACTTTTTTGTAATTGAATATGAAAGTAAAACGTTCTAAAAAAAACTCCAATGAATTTTATTTATACTGAATGAAATGAAATTAAACTTTGGACTTATTTTTTACATCAAAAAGTTCTTCGCCGATACGTTCCGTCATGCTTGAAATTTTTGGAATTTTACAAAAATTCTAATAAAAATGCAAATACTAGGAAAAGTAATTTTTCTGTTATAGAGCGGACAAGACTAAACACGATACGCCAAGTTTTTGCAATGCTCTATATCGCCCTCGGTGTTATAAATTGAAACAGATAATGCAAGTGCAATGACGAGTTAACTCGTCACCGGTCAACAACGTTTGGATATGAAAAGACGAGTTAACTCGTCACCGGTCAGCGAAGTGTTAAGATATTTCTAATACTGTTTCTAAATGTTTATTATATATTTAATACCCCGTGTATTCACGTGAAGCAAAATTCAATTTATTTATTTCATTATTTTTCTTCAGGTACATCCATTCCAAGGATAAACCTTTCAAATGCAGTGAATGCGGCAAGGGTTTTTGCCAGTCAAGAACCCTCGCCGTACATCGCATACTTCACATGCAGGATTCCCCCCACAAATGCACCACTTGTGGGCGAACATTCAACCAAAGAAGCAACCTCAAGACGCATCTCCTCACGCACACCAACATCAAACCCTACAACTGCGAGTCCTGCGGGAAAGTTTTCAGGAGAAACTGCGACCTGAGGAGGCACAGTTTGACTCACAACTTCATGAACGAGGGACTCATAAACAATGAATCGTCATCGGAATCGAATTATGGAAGCATGCCATTAAATCTAGCCCATGAGTCGCATTCGGTTTAAACCAAAAGTTTACCCTCCGTCTTTTTATTATCTATTGTACCAAAAATTTATCTATTTGTTTTTTTAAGCACCTGGTGTGCAAGTTTTGTGTTCGGTACTATAAAGAATATATATGCTAATTCTGTAAGTTTTTAAAAAACGACTATCAATTATTGAAATATGTTAATGTTTTGTATGGATTACATACTAAAATAGGGAGGAAAATACTGAGTATTTTTAATTTTTTTTCTGAATTAAATTCAGCCGTTTTCGAAGCCAATAAAGAATATATATGCTAATCTGTAAATTTTTTTAAAAAAATGATGTTCAATTATTGAAATATTATGTTAATGTTTTGTATGGATTACATACCTAAAAAGGGAGGAAAATACTGAGTATTTTTTATTTATTTTTTTCTGAATTAAATTCAGGTTTTCAATAAAGAATATATATGCTAATCTGTAAGTTTTTAAAAAAATGATGATCAATTATTGAAATATGTTAATGTTTTGTATGGATTACATACCAAAAAAAGGGAGGAAAATACTGAGTATTTTTAATTTTTTTTCTGAATTAAATTCAGGTTTTTTTTTTAAATTTTTTTATTCAAGTTCTTATTGTTAGCTTTACTATTATTACTTTAAGTGTACCAGATCCGGTGCACATTAAATCCGTCTTCGGTGGGATCGGGTCTGGATTGTGAAATCCACCGTTTTCGAAGCCAAATATAATTTCGAGTCCAAATATAAGTTTACAAGAGCAAAAAAGAGTTAAAGGATTAATATCCCAACAGTTTTACAAAAGGAAGAAAAAATGTTTAAGCAATTTGCAAGAACTGCATTAGAAACTAAATAAAAAAATAAATTGGCGAGATTTTTTAAGGTCATTGAGTGTTATCTAACATAATTATAGTAAAAATAGAGCTTTTGCTGTAATGACTGTACTGAATTATTTTCCTGTTAGTATTGTTTATGATTGATGTAATAATGATTTACTACCTCTTACTGTATATAAATGAGTATATGAAATTGTCCGTTATTGTAAATAACTGACCATAAAATCAAATGTAAATAAAAAAAATTGAGATTTATATTCTGTGTCTTGCCTTTTATTTAAAAATTTATTATTATGAGTAAATCTTCTAAAAGAGGGAAATTATTAAAATTATATAATGGAGTTACATATTATTCTCAACTTTGAGGGCTCGTAATTATCATTATTTCAAAAAATTTAAAAAATCTCTTGGGGAAGTTAAACACATATACAATTAACACATATACAAAAATTGTTGTAAAGGACTTCAGATAAAAATAATCCAGCAGTCAACAGTCCCTAACAGCGTAAATACAACTCTTACACACAATATGCACAGACTGCAGAACAGATATCGTATAAACACAGCAAACAGTAAATCACAGCCATCTCAATAATAAAACGTTAACAGCAAATGTAAGCACAGCTCACATATAACAAGCGAGAGAAGTAATCACTTCGCTACAACGAGTCGCTACTCTTCCGAGAGGAACTGCTGAAACTGCGGCAACCCGTCCCTTATATAGCCGAGCGAGCGTGTGACCAAAAGCACGCGGATCTTCGTGAACGATACAGCGGCTACCAGACTATTCTTTTCGAAAAATCAACTCGGCTGGTGCGAAGTTCTTCATCAGCCGTCGCCAACGCCTTCTCCTGGCTTTCGCGGCGCTCTCGTGGCCGAAGAGAGTGAGAAGACAATGCAAACTTCACTTTAATCTATTCCGGGTGGCATCATTTATGTACAAGCAGAAGCGACGAGTCACGCCAACATAGTAAGACACAAGAGAGAATAAAATATTTATCCCTATAGTTTTACATTGTGGGATTCTCATAGGGATTTCTTTACAAGTGTCAATTTAGACAAGGGAATCAAAGTTTTTCTTCTTTTCTTCTTTTTTTTTCAAGAATTTGTTCAGATTAACAATTTTTTATCCCTTCACGCGGAATATGGAAGCTTGCCGATCTTAGCAATTTTACTGAGTTGCTATTGCAGAAATAAAATAAAAAAGATGGAATTGGATCAGGAAATAAGAGAACATTTTAGAATTAAGTTAATAGGGGATTAATTCAGATAAAATTTAGAAAATAAATAAAAGTTTAAAATAGATTTTAAAATATCATTACACAGACATATATATGTACCTAATGGTGTGAAACTCAGTCGTAATAAAAATGAAATTGAAAAAGTCAGCTAAAGAACAAGATTCTTAAACCATCTTTATAAATAATAATTATATATAATATAATCTAAAGCTGATTTTAGAAAAAAAAATAATTGATTCTGATTAATATTGACTTTTTTCAGTTGCTTAACCCTTCGCATGGTTCAGTGTCACTTGCGCTCACTCTTATTGGAGCCAACTCATTAGAGGGCGTCATTTGCGCTCAAGTCTTAAAAATGGTACCACATTATAACTTTTATCTTTGTATGTAAAATTTGACGATTTTACAATGTGCGCCATATGGTAATAATTCACTGTTAAGTGATACTCCATGTCTCTGATAACGAAAAAAGGCTTCAACGGGGAAAATGCTAATAACCCTTACTGCTTTTCAAACGAGTGATAAAAGTAATAAATATAATGCGAGAAATTTGCTTTAAAAATTTTCTGTGAATTAACATGTTTATAATTTTCTTACACTGAAGACATTTATAAAAATTATAATTTTGAAGCACATAATACAAATTTAATGTATTAAAGTGAATTATAATTTTTAGTTTTAGGAGGATTTAATCTTTATATATCTTAAAATTTAGTTTTATTTAACAAAATGAAAAAAAAAGGAAAGTTGTTTTTTTAATTCAAATTTAAATGGATATCAATGTTTAGTTCTTTCCATATGTATGTATGCTTGTATGTATATATATTCTACAAACGGATACTTGAAATGAGCTAAAAAAAATTTACGTTAAAGCTGTTCAAATAAATTGTCCTTTTTTGCAAAATAATAAGCGCTTCGGCTAAAATAAATTATAAGAATCATACTTAAAATTTCCAAAAAACAGCTGCTGGCTAATTCTCAGGGGGGAAAAACATATTTTCAAATCGAAATTTTTGATAATTACTGAAATTCCTTCTAATCTGAAATACATTACTTCATTTCTTAGCTCATTTACTGTCAGATTTATTTATGCATAATCTAATGTGCCACAAACAATATTTAAATGCAGCATCTAAAGGTACAAATTAAAACGCTTAATTCTCAGATACAGCATCATTAGCTAATTTTTATTCCAAGTAAGTATGTCGTAAATTTCTTTCTAATTTTCTTAAAAGCGCTACCAATGATTTAATACCAATTTTCAATTTATCCTAGATTTGAGCATGCAAGAAAGCTAGAAATTAAATATGTTACTTTATATTTTATTCATTCTTTTTTTCCCTTCTTTTTTCGTCCATGAATTTCTTGCCAAAAGTATAGATTCATGTAAATTGGACCTGTATTGTGACCAAAAGTGAAATTACAATAATAAATGTTTAAATATTAAGGCGTAAGATAAGACTAATTTCATAGCCATGTCAGTAAGGTTTCTGATGTCACCTTTTTTTCTAAAAAAAGAGATATTTGATAAATCTTGGGCGTGAGGAAAAAAGCGAATATTTCGGTGATAAAGAGCTTTAATTATCTCGCTTAATCTTATCAATACGAGAAACGTGCATTCTATATAGCCTAGATGCACGCCAAGTTTTCCTGCCAAAGGTGATTAAATCCCAGTAAACCTACCATGTGAGCGCAAAAGACACCCTCTAATGAGTTAACGCTAATGAGACTGAGCGCAAGTGACACAATCCACTTCGCACTCCGATGCAATTTTTATATGTGCAATTTTTTGACGTTTTTTTTAAATTTATTTTTCAAATTTAATTGTTAAAAACGCCTTCATAACGGTTAAGAGATGTAAATTAATTTTTTAAAGAAATTCGACTTAAAAGAACTATGCATATTTAATTTTCATAGCAATAAACAAATCTTTGTATGGAGTGAATAATTTTGCATCTAATTATTGTTCGGAGTTCAAAGGGTTAAAAGAGCATGTAATTGTTCAACTGGGGCAAGTACTTGCCGCATTCACTTTTCTTACAGATTGACATTGAATTGACAAAATGAATTTCAAATAAACTCGCCGTAAGAAATTATCTCTAAAACTTTCCGAATAACTGACGCCATACTTTTTTACTTTTTCTTATACAACAAGAGAAATTTTTGTACTGTTCGTTTCAGTATCTTGAGACTATCACTTTTCGACGATTCTTTCTCGCTAAGGGGTGAAACCCGGAAGAATGAAATAAGAGTCTTTCCGGAATTCCTCTTCATTCTTTAAATTCCACTCTATTAAATACTTTTTCCGCTCAGGGTTGCTGTTTTTTTAGTGTTGTGTTGTTTTTTTATTTTATTTTAATTCTCTATTCATTTTATTTCAGTGAGTAATCGGGATTTATTTTATTATTAAATGCAAACCTTTAATCTTTCCTCGCACTTTTAATTCGACAGATTAAACCTATTCTAACGCATGCGCAAAAGCGCAGAGTGTTTTTAAAACCGTTGGCAAACTATAATCATGAAAAAATTCGGCAGCGAAGATTTTGATGAGTCTCTACGTCTCGAAGCTCTAGCAGATTCTAAAAACATATTTTGGAATGATATATCTCTCTCCGTGAACATAACTTAAAACATTTCCACCTAAACCGATGAATAGATCGGTTAATGGATGAATAGAACTGAATAAAAAGATCTCTACGCATAATTTGTTGATTTTTAAGAAAAACTTAGAAGAACGTGAAGATTGTTTTGACCGAGAACCTGTACTCGGGGTCCTAAATCTCCGAGATATGATCGTTATTTTAATTTTTAATAACTTTAAATTGATATTAGCCTATATAATTTAATTATCTTATTGTTGTTTATATACAAGAGAATATTTGCTAGTAAAAAAAAGATTAAAATGAAATCTGCTATGTATATTTCAATGTATCACGTCAGAACATTTCTTGAACGGCCAAGTACCACGTGCTCGTGCAAGTTAAATTATATTTTTATTCATTTTAATTGCTTCATTGAATGAGTCACTTTATTATTGAAAACGATCTAAATAAAAAACTTTGTCTCGCATTTATTGTTTCAAAAAAAATATCACATTTCCTGTTTATTTCATTTCATATGACATTTTTCTAGGTTTTATTTGCTGCAGTCCTTAACTTGTTTTTTTTTAATCAGAGCTTTTTAAATGCGATGGCAATGCATTATTAAAAGCTGATTTTTCGAGATGCTCGTGCAAATAATAAAATTTCAATTTTTAGCCTACGGTTGTTTTTTTTTTCACCTACGGATTTTTGTTGAAGGCAAAAATCTCATCCCAAGAATAACATTATGTTCTGACATGATAATAAAAAGAAATAGAAATAAAAAAAATTAATAAAATAAATGAGAAAAATGATAGCAAAAATTTAAACGAAATAAATTTGAAGAAAATGCTTCTAACTGTACGAATGCATGTTGATATAATAATTAAAATGGGAATTAATTAAATTTTTACATGATTTTATCATTTAAAGTATAGATCCTTATCAGGTTTTCAATTAAATCCGCAATAAATTGACTTGTAGATGTACATGCAGATGCATGTATACGCAATGACTCAAAAGTGAATGACTTAAATGGCTGAAATTTGGTACTCAAAAAGGCGCGGCATGAATGGCAGAAATTTTGGTAAGTTATCTTGTCACTGACATGGTAGATCCCTTGTTAAATTTTAGTGTCAATCAATTCCAAAGGTGTCCGATATGCATATTTGGTTTTCTTTACTATACAATGAATCACGAAGGGATTATGCTCGTTATTCTGTCCCTCTGCTTGTGGGTTGAAAGGGGTGACCTCGCCTCTTGTATTATCAATCTTTCATTTTATGCCTATGTCCGATTTCCTTTGTAATAAAAGAATGGGGGCACACGGGATGTTCAGAGCCTTGTTGGTATACAGTGTTCTTGCAGGGGAGGAGAGGGAAGGAAAGGGTAACGTGTTTATTTTGGAGTATGCGAAAAATTTCCGGGAAACTACTTCCGGCAGGTGGCTCTATCTCCAGTATGTTCTTTTGATTCGCTATATGTCTATATGTAGAGAGCATATAACAAAAATAAAATAAATCAATTAGTAAAAAAAGCATAATCAAGAATCACAAGTGATTCATGTGCTTGGCAACCTTGTTAAAACAAGGATATACAGGTTAACCCTAGAAAGGTAACCTTTAAAAAAACTAACAAGATGGATAACCATTCCTCTCCTAGACGAAGTGCATTTAAAATCCATTTTTAAAGCTAATTTAAATAAAAGCATACTACCTGCAGATGATTTCATAACTCTTGATTGTCAAGTAGGATAAAAATATTATTTATTTTCGAAGCAATCTTTACACATGTATGCGTGATGTTCTCCGCACATTGCTCTTGAACATAAACAAAAATTGCGCGTCATTGTGAGTAAATTATATGGGCAAAATGCACACATTTTTCTTTTTTAATTTCGGATTGTTCAGGTCGTTGATTGTTTAAATTCAATTTTAGAAGTTCACTTATAATAGTCCTTGTTGATCGGGGCAAAGTTGATATTTTGAGACTCTTCTGCATCCATGGAGCAATAAGAACTTCAATAAAATCTTCATCTTCCGATTCATTCTCAGAAGTAGAATTAGCTTCCTCACTTAATTCTTTCAATAACTCACGGATAGTTTCTGGTCTGCGCAACAAATTTTCACCCTGAAAACGCTTCGACATCTCCAAACATACACAGAAATATCATCTTAATACTAAAGGGACGGATAACCATGCGTCTGTGAGACGACTATTGTTCTGGATATACTACAAGCAGAAATATTTCAATGAAAAGGAATGTCCTCATCTGCAATTCCCAAGGTCAGATAAAGGTACTGAGTAGAACGACTCATTTACCGTTATAGGATAAGATTAGTCAAAGTTATTTCGAATCCAGGAGACGAATGGTAAGCATTCTATTGTTAAATACACATCAAATTTTACATATTTTGATCGAGAACTTTTGCTGTCACGCAAATGTGAGTAACACGCAATCAACGTATTAATAAGTTAACTGCCATGTTAAGCGTCGGTGATTCGAACCACTAGCAATTAAGATCCTTCATTATTTGCTTTTTTAATTATAGTTGAAAAATTATTAAAAAGTATGTATGAAACACAGGCGATTCACGTGCTAAACAACGGGTTAAAACAAGGAGATATTAACTAAAGAGGATTGCTCTATTTCCATCGAATTCCATATTGACTGAGAACTTCTGTTGTCAAGCGAATGTGAATGATATGACAATTAACGCTTAATGAATCTAAAGATTTAAGGAGGAAAAAATTAACGTGAGCTATCTTGACTCGCCTAAAGTATAAGTGCACAATTTGCTATGTCCAGCACTTCAAAATTTAGTGAAGAAAATCAAGCGGACATTTTTAGCGCTTTCCTATCATTACAGTGCCCCAAACGATGCAAATATACAATTTTGGCGAAAAGACCATATAATTACATTCAAATCATTGTGAGTTATCGCATTTATAAGCACTCGACAGATCGCCAAACCACTCTTTTGGCATATTTTTTCCAAACTTCGAAATATTTATAAGTATAGTGATAAAAACCCTATGTGTCTATATGCTATATCCTATCTATTTGTCCTATACTGTATAATGGAAAAACAATTTTAGTCTTGCGCCATTTTAACACCCGAGTATAATGAATGTTATTGTCGTGCGTTTGTTAAAATAAGTCTTCAGGTCATATGTTTTTGGTGAGGGGTCCAGTTGAAAGCAATTTATAGACTTGGATAATATTAACCCTATATAACTACATAAATACTCTCACGGTAATACATAATTAAAAGGAGCATATTATATATTAAGTTATTTCGGATTTTTAAACAAAATACAGCCTTTAAAAACCTTATTTTCAAAATTAACTTCTTTACAATCATGGATTTCTCAACCTCTTAATTAGTCTCTGTGAAAAATCAAACCTACTTATTTCTAATGTAAGAAAAGACATTGGTATTATAAAAATAAGAAAAATTTCAACCATTTTTATGAAGAATGGTGCTATTTAAGTCACGTGCTTGAGTTAAATGACTTTATAATATTAAAATAAAAGTTGAATGGCTCTCTGAAAGTGTAAGTAATAAAATTTAAATTTATAACGTATATAAAAAATTATCAAGTACGTGATGAAAAATTTACGGCCTCACGGAACCTCCGCATTTTCACCCCATATTTACAAACCTGTTTCCTAGTAAAAGATTTTCAAAGGTACAATTTTATAGTGAAATAAAACATTCGAATAATAAATTACCTATTTATAATTTAAAAGTCATTTGATGTACTTGTATTAATTATAAAAAATACACTTTTCTATTTTTTAAAAAAACATTATAATTGTCACTTTTCCCATTATAAAATTAAAAAGATTAAAATGAAATCTGCTATGCATATTTCAATGTATCATGTCAGAATATCATTTCTTGAACTGCCAAGCACCACGTGCTCGTGCAAATAAAATTATATCTTTATTCATTTTCATTGTTTCATTGAAGGAGTCACTTTAATATTGCAAACGATCAAAAAAAATTTAATCTCGCATTTATTGTTTAAAAAAACATCACATTTCCTGTTTATTTCATTTCATATAATCGCGTGCTCAAAATGACATTTTTCTATGTTTTATTCGCTGTAGTCATTAACTTATTTTTTTAAAAATCAGAGCTTTTGTAAATGTGATGACAACGTGTTATTAAAAGCTGATTTTTTGAGACTCGTGCCGATAATAAAATTATTTTTCGCCTACGGATTTTTGTTGACGCCAAAAACCTCATTCCCCAAAGCAACATCATGTTCTGACAAAATAAAATGCTTTAAGACGTATTTCATACCCTTTTTTGATTATTCCTATCGAAATATAGGGCAAACGAAGGTATTCCCAATTACTAATTTTTCGTAAAATTACCTCTATTAATTGGAATTCATAACTTGACTATCTATGTTGAAGAGTCAACAATTTACACTCTATTTCTTTTCTCATTGGGATTTTATTTACTTTAATTTTTAATTGTTAGAAATACCTACATAATATTAAATAGATATAGATTCATTTTTCAGGAAAACTAAACTAAAAACAGTTGAGTGTGCTCCTTTTTTAGTGGTATAAACAGGTCCATTAAGTGAATAATTATGCATCGAATTATTTTTTCTAGAGCTAGGCGTTAAAAGACATAATGCGGATAAGGATCTTGTTTCTTTGATTGTAAAAGCAATTCAAAAATAATAAAAAATATAATCTGGTTTAGAACAGGTATCAAAAAACCTTTTGAAAGATGTTCCTCGTCTTTGTTACGCAATTACCCATTGTCACATCAGAAGATGGCAGTCGATAAAAAACGCTGAGTCATAATCCTGGTATTCTCTTACAAGTAGATCTTCCTCCTGGCTTGATGTCAGCAATTGGTGTGAAGCAATCCTGTGACAGATTCCGTTCCCAATTTTCTGCAATTCATTCATCATTTGATGAAGTCGTTAAGCACGAACATCTGTCTCGGACTTGTTTACTGCGCGAAACATCTAACCGTAATTTTATTAATGTTACCATTTTTTTCGCTTGAGTAACTGATGGTAATTCTCCGTTTCCGGCCCTAAACATCACGTCGTAAATTCATTCATTTGGTGGCGAAACGGGAAGCGAGATATACCGAGGAGGCTATCGCTACTTCTGTACAAGTAGCGTCAATTGAGCTATGTGTTCTGAATTAGGTGTCTGCGTGTTTGATTCAAGGGTGGAGGCATTTGCAAACTCACCAAATTTGGTGTCACTTCCTTTCAAGTGGCGTGGTGAAAGTAAGTGGCACTGATGGTAAGGCATTTTTTCGCGTCTCCATCTTTATTTAACTGTAAAAAGTAACAGTAATCATTTTAGACACAGAGGAATTGATATTTTCATTGCCTCAACTTCATTACGCCACTGCTTCTTTTGAAAATGGTACGCAGTCTCATATCTAGTGTTGTTGTTGTTGTTACTAATAGCACTTGCCAAGGATAAGCCCGCTGACGCATTAGCGGGTTTAAGTTGAAAAATATGCCACTTGTTTTTGAAGTAGCTAGCTGAGTACGACTTTAGCTACAAACTCATCGCTTTCGCTTGCACAACCCCTTTTCACAGGGGGGGGGACGTTCACATGCCTCACTGATAGAACTAAGAAGAACTATGCCTTAGCCTGGACTCGAACCCGGGACTCCTAGAACACGAGGAAGACACGCTACTTCTGCGCCATCATATTTAATTGAGAGAACTCAATTAGCGGAAAATTTTCCCATTTTGTAACATCAGAAGAATTATTTCCAAAAAATATTGTCAACTTAAAAATTTCCTATTTTCCCTCTTATATATATGCGTGCGTGCGTGCGTGTGCGTGTGTGTGTTCTAAATGTCCATCGCCTGAAACCTCACACAGAAGAAGCGAGAAAAAAAAACACCCAATCCCCAGTGTTTATTAAAATGAAGTTCAAAATTCATGATATAATTTAGAGGGAGGAAAGAAAGATTATTTATTTTTAAAAATTAATGATCTTTTAATTAATAATCATAAGTAGGAAAATAAAAGCTAAAATTGAAAAAAAGGTTGATAAATAAAATCATTGTCATGAGTGTTAAAAATTAAATATAGAAACCGCTAAGTTAAACTGCTGCAGATAGATCCATTCATTTTGAATATGTTCCAAATTTTAAAAATAGCGCGTTTATTAATGCATAAGTTTAACCATTCTTTAAACAAAATCTGAACCTTTATTTAGATGAAATTTTTCCTTACGCATACAATCGAAATAATTTTACTTGCTTTATTTTACTACAGACAAAATAGAAAATAGTAAAGGATTTTAAAATAACGGGGATAAGCTTCAGATAATGAGAAGATGGACCAAATCAATAATTCACGACATTCGAAATTTATTTTAACCTAAAAATTTTGTTTCCACGGGCTCAAAGTCAAGCAGCTCACAAATTCGTTATTTTCTGGAGAAAGATTTTTTGTTAAGTAGCAATCAATCTGTAGAAGGTTGTAGAAATGGGACATCTGCATAATGCTACGGAAAGGGAATCTATCCAAAAAGCAAAAGGGGCGTTCCAAGACTTCCTAACCCTAACGCCTTACAATTACGAGACTGCGTGTGGCTGTGAAGGGCTTGCATTGTCGTACAAAATAACCACTTTTGCAACAATAGGTCTGTGTGAGTTCTAAATTCCACAATCCCTATATGTTGTGGATTGCATACGATATATATCTTCTTCACAACCGCCCTGTTCCAGGAAGGGATGTCATCCCTTAACAAAACTAAAGGGATTGACACTAATACGATGAAATATCAACCACGCATGACAATATAATAATGTATGGGCTACTGCGATCAAAGACCATTATTCTTATCGGAATAGTTTTCTTTCTAAATATAGCCCATTCTTCAATTTATCATCTATTTTGATATTTTTGCCCTATTTCGTCTAATTAAGGAATCCATTCGTCTTTCTTTGACTTCAATACAAGGGGTGCGTCCGGTTTTAACAATTGAGTGGTTGTGCACACCTGAGGTTGCATCCCGTTCAAAAAGACTTCCCATATTTCAGCACCACGACTTCTGCTTCGTAACGAAAGGTATTAGGTACAAAAGGAGGTTCAATATATCGTTTGCTTGAAACCACGATCTTTGAAGAAGCCAGTGATAACTCAACTTGGCATTGGAATTTCAAGAATATAAACAGAAAAACATTGTAGGCAGCTTTCGAAAAAACTGAAAGATCATCTTTCAAAAATGTGCAGTAATTTAAATTTAATATTTATATAGATTAACTTGCCTTGTCGTAGAAATAAATGTTATAGTTATTTTAAGAAAAGTAGGTGTCAATCGCAGTAAAAGAACCCGTTGACAAAAAAATTCTCCATACACGACAATATCTTTGATAGAACTATGTTCCAAGACGAAATCACACCACCACCACGGTACTGTTATTTCCAAAAATTTAGAAATCTTTGGTCCAATGATTGCTATGTTTGCTAGCATTATACAATTGTACCTGTATTGCATAAATGCTTGCTCAACGATAAAGAACCCAGGTTTTGGACAAAATATCTTTATAGATTCTTTGTTTTTATACAATGTCCATATCTGATGTTTTACACAAAATTATCCTCCTCAGTCCTTTACTCTTCAGCAAGAATAAAATGAGCCAGCTATCGCGCAGAACCAAATTAGAATTCATCACTTCTTCATCCAAAATCTCTCTACTCCTTCCAGACCATTCACAAGCCCCCTGGGTTCTTTATCTTCAATTGTGCCATCTATCACAATCAAAATTAATAATTTCAAGTTCTCCGCTATATCGGCCTATTTAAACAATATAGATTTCCAAAGTACAACTATACTTTCCAACTTTTCATAGTTCTTTGGTTTTTGAAAATCATCTCTTGGAAAAGTTTCTGTTCCTATGAATAGCATATTTCATATTCTGAAGTGTATCATTTTTTAAAAAAAATAATTTTAGTCTACTCAATGCCAACATTTTTATATAAAAGTAAAGTTTAGTGTTCCCCTTACTGCGTTAAGGATGCCAAGTCGCCAATCAAGATGGTGGACAAAGTAAACAAACATTTTTATGGAATAGTTACGGTTACCACTTTCTGCAATATAACTGTGATTTTTTTATTGATAAATATTTTTTTAGAGTGGCTGCGTCGGTGTGTTAGGTGCAGAACAAAAGTTAAAGCATGCTATGTTAGGAATCCGTTGAAGGCACCGGGCAGAATTTTTTGGTTAAAGTGGTCATTAGTGTGCCCCCGAGTTTGTCGCCAATATGGCAACCCCACCCAACGCTCTTGTAGTAACCCTAATGATGTTTTGTTTACATCTTTCTACAATAGTTGAGTTGTACATGAGCTTCAACTCTTTTGAATAAATTTTCTATAAATAAAATTTCCTGTTAAATCCATTCTTTTTGATTCTTTGTTTTTCTCAATTATTTATTATTTACTGTTCATGCTATCCATACAGTCCTTATGTTCAAAGCGCTTTCCCGCTCTCGTGGCTAGCGAAGCCGTAGGATATATTTTTTTTTAAGTTAAAAAATTCTGCCCGGTGCCTTCAACAGATGCCGGAGGCACAGGGTCTGAAAAAAAAAAGATTGCTTGTAGGTAAAAAAAAATCATAATTATATTGCAAAAAGTGGTTACCGTAACTATTCCATAGAAGTGTTTGTTTACTCTGTCCGCCTTCTTTATTGGTGACTTGGCATCCTTAGCGCGGCAAGGGCCACACTAAACGTAACTTTTACCAATTTTTTAACTTAAAGAAACATCTTACGACTTCGCTGGTAGCAGGAGCTGGAACCTAGTTGCTTCGATAGCACATTGAACATAGGGATGAATGGTTAACAGAAACAGTACGTAATCTAAAGAAGAGAAAGAATGGAGAAGAAACAATCAAACTATTCTCCATACAGAATTTCAAAACATTTCCTAAATTCATCACCTCGTAAAAAACATATATTCCACTCACTCTTCACCCATTCTGCAGATTCGAAATACTGTCTTCCCTTCCACTATTCTTGCATAATTACAGACAAAATAAATTATCAAGGAAACCAACCGTTAGAGCAAAAAATAAATTACCAGAACTGCGAAGAATTCCATTGCATCTGACATTTAAAGTACGAATGCAGACGATTTCAAAAGACACGAATTCAGACGATTTTTTAAAGCGCATATTGGCAATTAAAAATTGTAAAAGAATAAAGATTTTCTGTTCGAGTTCACATTAAAAATAAAATTGCAGTGTCTTAGTAGTTGTAAAAACAAACCTTTTAATTATAATAAGGAACAAAATTAAAATATTTAATCGAAATTTTTTATTATTTTTTATTTAATATTTTTCTTAAAGTAGTCGTAGCTCATATTCAATCCGACCATAATAAATAGTTAACAAAACAGCATTATGGTTGCTAGAAAAGCATTCCGTTGGGTTGCCATATTGGCGACAAACTCGGAGGGGACACTAATCTTCACTTTAACCCATTTTTATAACAGTATGAAGATTAAAAGATCTTCATCCTTTTATAAAAATGGGACATTAGTGAATCTGATTGAATCTTACAAATGTCATTTTCCATATTATTTAAGACTGTGAAGGATGTAACTCAAAAAGTTCAAATAGTTGAATAAATTTTGGAAACATACTGAATGTCAGTTTTTTAATGAAATCTCTATTTTCTTCGTTCCTTTTGAAAACGAATTCTATTAATTCAAGGAAAAAACAAACACTATGACTAAAATTCATTATGTGATTTTATAATCGGATTCGCCTGAATGAAAGTAAATAAAATAACTGAACGCAATATACTAAGGAAGTTAATTCAGCATATTGTACCAATAAGGCTTTTTACTAATATACCAATAAGGTTTTTTCTAATGAAGTTTCAGATATGTATCAAATTTCAACAAAATTACTTAACAGATTGACTGTTGCTCAATTCAGTGAATGCAGTAACTTATAAACGCAACAAGAAGAATTTGGTACAAATACCATACCATTATACCTATACCATTGCATCTAAATTCGGAGTAGATTCATCTATTAATGAACTGTATCATTTTACAAATGAGTTCGGTATCAAAGAAATGCATCAATTTTCAAACAATTACCCTTGTGACAAATGATTAAAAAGGATCAAACCCATTATAACTACAATTGCAAAATGCATCATAATAGGTAGTTGTTTATTTTATAATCTCGCTGAAACTTGGGTTATTTTTAAGATTCACCAAATCTATCATGTTCCATTGTACACAAAATAGTAAGTTTCGTCTTGATTCATTATACATAAAATGATAAGAAAAGGGACACATTCCCCGAATTAATTGGACATTTTAAGATTACGCTAAGATCACTAAGCTCCATTATATGTCGAATAATCAAGATAGCTATCGAAGTTTTGGAATTTTTGGAGATTTATCTCGTGGTAGTAAATATATACAAGTACTCTATACTACTATGCAAAGGAAGTCTAGATCAAAAATTCCCTCTGATTTACAATATTTGTTTAATGAGTGACTATGTTTAAATATAAAAAATACACAAGTAAATGTAAATTTCCCATGTACACAAGTAAGGTAAATATAAAAAGTATATATGTAGTCGTAAATATATATACTTCTATGCATAGGAGGAAGCCGAGAGCAAAAAATTCCCATTAATACTTGTTTAATAAGTAGCTATGCTTAGAAAAATTTACTATATATAGTTAGAAATAAGCTGAAATTTTATCCAAATAAAAGATCCAACAACATGCAGTTTAAGAATTAATTAATTATAAAGCTAAATCTATTCTCATACAGCTAAATCAATTCATTCCTAAAATTATTTAATCTCGATTTTTCCTAATTATAATTACATGTTTGCTTTGAAATATCATCAATATTTACACAAATATCATGTGAAAAAAGAAATGAAATTTATATGATATTCCTTACACAGAAGATTTTGTTTTACACTTTTGAATATGCTTGCATCACATTTTTTTCGTAAGACCAATAAAATATTAGAAATTGAGGTCAATAAAACTTTGGAATCAGTATTTGAAATTTACATAAAATGCAAGCTTCGGTATAAAATTTTCAAACTTTAAAAATCTTTACAGCAAAAAATTATAATCAACGAAAGAACTTACCTTGAGAAAAGTCTTTTAATAATTGAGAATGGAAGTTAGTTGCTTACATGATAGATCTAAACATCTCCAAGAATAATATTTCCAAAATTTGGCATTTTAATTATCACAAATTCGTAAAAGTTTACTTCTGCCCACATAAACCAAACAGTCCAACTCAGTTACAAAACACTGGATCAAAAACACTTTGTGGCAACAGATAATAGATGTAATCAAATTAAGGATTGAGTTGTAACACTACCTCTCTTATTTAAATCGTCTCATGGCATGTACCAAGTAATAGAAGAAAATGTCAAAGTTAATTTTATATACAAACAAAAAAGCAGATTTTCTGAAAAGCTGAATAAATTGCAAGATTAAGAATGGATTGCAATGGAAATCGTACATTACTTCACATATTTCCAAATTCGCCACTCAAAAATCAGTTTAATTTTCCTTACCCAGAAAGTATCAAGGACCACTTGGAAATTATCATAACATCCATCGTTTATAAGAGAATAAAAATATATCATTATAACAAGTATCATAATCTGGATGATAGATTGGTCATTTACAATCCTCAATGCTACTCAAACGGCATAGTGGTATTCTACATTATTATATCTTTATAGCACATTCGTTTAGTAGGGACGTTGTCAGCCATGTTACATTTGCTTCTCTCAGAGCACTATGACAGAAACCTTGAAAAGTTAAATGAATCGCAAGATTAGGAATATATTGCAAAAGGAAATCATGCATTACTTCATAAATTCGCCATTCAAAAATCAGTTTAATTTTCCTCACCCAGCAAGTATCAAGGACCACTTGGAAATCATCATAACATCCTCCGTTTATACAAGATTAAAAATATATCATTATAACAAGTATCATAATCAGGATGATAGATTGGTCATTCACAATCTCCAATGCTACACAAAGGGCATAGTGGTATTCCACATTATTATATCTTTCTAACACATTCGTTTAGTAGGGACGCTGTCAACCGTGCTACTTTTGTTTCTCTCTAAACATTATGACATAAACCTTGAGAGCGTATATAGCAACATTCATCTCCATTTTATAGCCCTTTGAAGTGAACCTCGTAATTTAATCTTTCATCAGATGACGAGGAAGTTAATTGAATTGGCACATTCTAACCACAGCATCGTTATGTCAGCCGGAGAGGGCTCATTTGATACGGCTGACAGTGATGGAGATTTGAAATTGTCGGATATCTGATCCTCTGAGTCATTCCAAAACTGACCAGTTTCCATGTTCAGTTTAAGGGAGTACTCATAAATAATAGAACCCCGTAATTTTATAAGGTTGATGAGTAAGATACTTGAATTGGTGAGTTTTGAATCTATTGTGAGTGAAAAAAATATTTTCACACTGGACAACATGAAAGCTTAAGTAGTGGCATGACCCTTCAGATATAATCCTTTCCGCTTATAACCAATTATTTGAATCTAATTTCAGTTTTATTTAATAATATTAATATCCCTTTCTGGTCTAACACAGGGATTACAATGAGGAGGACATCCTATCTTTGAGACTCTTGGTTTTCGATGTCAGATTGAATATGCATCGGGTTCACATGTACGTATCGGGCGTATTTCTGATGGATTTGGATTTCGAGACGATTATCTTGCGATATAAAAGAGCGGAAACCATCAAGCTATTGCGGCTGTTTTATTATCTAAAGAACGATGTACGAACATAATATAAAAGAAATAACAAGTTCTAAAAAATAAATCTGAAATCAGCAAGGAGTTCACTCCCTAAAAATATCAGTTTATTGTTCTTGAAAAGAATTTTACAGATTTTCGAACTTTAAAACACACAAAAAAGGTTCAAATACAATTCTTTTTTTGATCAAGTGGATTTACATACTTGCTTTTGAATTAACTTTTCTTAGAGTGATGTGATCAGACCTAAAAAAAAATACAAAGATGATAAACACAATATTTCACAATTAACTTTCCATAATGGAATAAAATCATGCATGCAATTAAATATTGGAGGAAATCATGCATAAAAATAATGCATGCATAATACTAATGAAACAAATTTGACTTTCAAAGCAATAATTGATTTTTTAAGCAATGATAACTATTTTTAATTTCACTTCCTATATATATATATATATGATGTAGTGTCTGCTTTTTACCACGGAAAGAGGGGTGCAGTAGCTTCTGAGGGTATGGACCTTCGAGCAACCGAGGGCAAAAGTCTGACTTATAGCTCATATGAGGATGAAACATTCACCCACATGCTTGCACAGCCCCGTTTTACAGGGGTAGGACACATTCACACATCTCACAGATAGCACACAGAAGAACAACCATGCCCGAACCGGGACTCGAACCCGAGACTCCCAGAACACGAGGAAGACGCCCTACCTCTGTGCCAGAAAGCCAGCGTGTGTGTGTGTGTGTGCGTGTGTTATGCTGGGTAGATAAATGTTGAGAGGTAGATGTATGTATATAGAGATAGTATAAAGATTATGTATACTATGTATAAAGGTAGATTTTTTATTATAGAATTAGAAGTTAATGAGGAAAACATTTCGTTTAGTGATTAATTAATTAAAATTATAATTAAAAATTATTAAAAATAAGTCCGATATATTTTTACTCTTTAAAGTATATATGTATCAGACTTAATATCTGTAACTCAAACAGTCTGGCCAACTAAAGGCCAACACACACGCACACTCATATGTTTCGTTATCATTTGTGGTGAAAAGTCAGTGCTAATTTTTAATTAAAAGTTTTAAATTTTCAACGTTGAACTTGTAAAATTAGTCATTTTTTTTTGTCTTTTTTATATAGATGATACAGCACAAAACAGACTAACGCGCTCTGACGCAATCCAGTAACGACTTAATTTGTCAAGGATGACAAATAAAGCGTAACCTTGATTATATCTCGAGGTCTGAAATATGATTCAGTCGCTTACATAAAATCACACTTCCATGATTAATTATTCTAGTGTTTTTTAGTAACTATTAATTTTGGATTAGCAATAGTCAGCAGACCTTATTTTTCCCAGTAACAAACATAAATAATTCAAAAGACCGAATTAAAAAAATAAAAAAGTAATTAATTGAAAGTACGAAATGAATTCAGAATCGGAGACAGCTCTGTGGAAATAGAAAAAAAATTGAGTTATTTCTTCTGAGAAAAGGGTTCCTTCACCTATTATATAAGATAGAAATTAATTTGTATCAATTATACACTTTGAAATCCGTGAATAATCCCTTCTTAGGAAAAGGGTTCGAAAAAAAAGAGAAAGAAACATACCAGTGATCGGAATGGGTTCGAAAAAGAAGAACGAAACATTCCAGTGATCGGAATGGATTCGAAAAAGAAGAAAGAAACATACCAATTATCGGAATGGATTTGAAAAAGTGCAGAACACTGAATGCCATTCAGTTTCAACATGACGGAACATCGTAATGTCCTGATAAATTATTTCAACATTTTTAGGATGATATTGGACTTATCGGAAAGTTTGCTGATAATTTGTATTGAGCACTGTAAGATTGTTAAGATGCTATTATTATTGACCTTTGAAATAAACCATTGGTGGTGTCTCCTCAAAACTTTCTTGCGTGCTGCCTAATAAATTTGTCATGCATACGGTAGTTACGAAATATTAACTTTCAGCTTGAATTTAACATTTTTATTGAATCCGTCATGTTGAAATCCATATAATCCCTGCCGTGTTATTTGGCGATTTATCCCTGTTATGCGGCTAACAGTATCCAAAAATTGAACTTGTGTTTTAGAAACGTTTTTCTCAAACGATTCAGTTAAAAATTAGACAAAAAGTTGCACTTGCAATAACAAAATACCATGTTAACCACTTAACTGCTTTATTTTCTTTACCATCTAATAAGATGACTCCTTCTATTTTGAGAATATTTTCTTATTTTGATTCAAATGGAAACCAATTATATACTTGACTTATCTATGTATTCCAAGTAATTTTAATATTGAATTATAATTGTTATGAACGGTTTATTTTCTTCTTACAACTATCAAAATTCGATAAATCGATGCATGCATGGAATACGTGCAAAACAGTTAAGTGGTTAAATTTGATATATTTAAGTCATTGCATACTAAAATTATCACTTCTTCTGAAAATTCACATGCTTCTGAAAGCATAGACTGACAGATATCCAACTTCTTGGTCAATTTACTTCAAAATCTGATAGCCATTTATACTATAAATGTTAAGTCTGTGTACCAAATTTTATATATCCAGCTCTCTTCCTTTTGTAATCATCGCGTTAGATCAAATTCGAACAGCAGGGCAAACTGATTTTCTCTGAACAAATTTTATTCAAAATTTGATAGAAATCTGCAAATTTGTTGTAAAGAGCATGTACCGAATTTCAAATTCCTAGCTCAAAGTGTTTTCGAGTAATCTTTGTCAAAAATTACTTGTAAGGATAAAGTGTAATTTTCAAAAATGTGTTTTTTTTTAAATTGAAAATATCTGAAAAGCGGATATTCGTCAAAATCTAGAATTTTAATTTTTTTTTTTGACGAATACTATATTTTCTCTATACTGCATATCCATCATTCGTAAAAATCTAGAAATCGAATTTTTTGATGAATACTATACTTTCTCTACACTGCATATCCATCATTCGTTAAAATCTAGAAATTGAATTTCTTGCGAATATCATACTTTCTTACACTACATTTCCATCATTCGTCAAAATCTAGAATTCGAATTTTTTTGATGAATGCCATACTTTCTCTACATTACATATCTATCATTCGTCAAAATCTAGAATTCGAATTTTTTGGCGAATACTCTACTTTCTCTATACTACATATCCATCATTCGTCAAAATCTAGAATTCGAATTTTTTGGTGAATACCATACTTTCTCTACATTACATACCCATCATTCGTCAAAATCTAGAATTCGAATTTTTTGATGAATACTCTACTTTCTCTACACTACATATCCATCATTCGTCAAAATCTAGAATTCGAATTTTTTGACGAATACTAGATTTTCTCTACACTACATATCCATCATTCGTCAAAATCTAGAATTTGAATTTTTTGACGAATACTCTACTTTCTCTACACTACATATCCATCATTCGTCAAAATCTAGAATTCGAATTTTTTGACGAATACTATACTTTCTCTACACTACATATCCATCATTCGTCAGAATCTAGAATTTGAATTTTTTGACGAATACTATACTATCTCTATACTACATATACCAGAAAGTAAAAAAAGAGGGATACACACTACATCAAGACCGCAAAGATATCCACTTTCAAAAAGTTATGCTATCTTGTTGGTGGAACTAGAGTTTGAGTGGAATTAAAAGCTCCTGACGTCTATCAAATTATTAATTTGGTTAGATACGCTGACAACTGGAAAATTCGAAGAGAGGCATTGGATTTTATTTTGTGTTGAAAAAATGATCAAGATCTTAAAAGATTAGACTCGATATAGGAATTAAAAATAGAAACTGCGATTCATAGTTCAAGATGTCGATGCTATACAAAGAAATGCAAATAAGAACCTTTGTCCATTTCATGACTATAGTAAAAACAACTTCTTCTATTTCTTTTTTCTTTTCTTTTTTCCCGAGAAGAAGCATTTCACGCAATAACCATTTCACCCAGCAGTTCGCAACAATGAATCATAAAGTCACTGCCAGGGTGCAACCAAGAAATTATTTGGTTGTCTAAATTTATGCAAAAAGAATGCGTAACTCTTTTCACGAAGCGCACCAGTCCACGGTCATAAATTCTCACTTCCTTTTTAACGAAGCCGACGCGGAGCTATAAATTTTAAAGGAACAGGAAAAAAGTACGGACCGAACGCCCAGTGAGCTAATTCAAGGAGCTGCACAGCAGTTGTTGGCTGCAGAAAGAAACATGGCAACTTGGGGCACCATCTGCTTTTTCTCACCACGCCGCTTCAGACGGGGGTGATAGAAATTTCTCTTTTTAACACTCGCTTTCAATGCAAAAATTCAAACGTATTTTATCCTTGCTTATGTCATGTCAGAACATGATGTTGTCTTTGGGATGAGTTTTTTGGCGCCAACAAAAATCCATGAGCGAAAAATAAAAGTTTTACTATCTGCACGGGCGTCTCAAAAAATCATCTTTTAATAACTTGTTACCATTGCATTTACAAAAGCTCTGATTTTAAAAAAAGTAACATAATGACTATAGCAAATAAAACCAAAAAAAAAAATGTCATTTTGAGCACACGATTATATGAAATGATATAAATAGGAAATGTGATATTTTTTTAAAGAATAAATGCGAGACAAAGCTTTTTTGGATCGTTTGCAATGTTAAAGTGACTCATTCAATGAAACAATTGAAATGAATAACAATGTAATTACACTCACACGCGATAAATGATGTCGAGCAGTTAGTATTGTTTTTTCATATATTCCAGGTCCTTTTAATCATGTCAGAACATGATCTTATTTTGGGAAATGAAGTTTTTGGCTTCAACAAAATTCCGTAGGCACGAAAAATAAAAAATTTATTATCTGCACGGGATCTCAAAAAAATCAGCTTTTAATAACGCATTGCCATCGCATTTACAAAAGCTCTGACTTAAAAAAATAAGATAATGACTACTGCAAATAAAACCGAGAAAAACGTCATTTTGAGCTCGTGATTATATGAAATGAAATAAATAGGAAATGTGATATATTTTTTAACTATAAATACTATACAAAATGTTTTGGACCGTTTGCAACACTAAAGTGACTCATTCAATGAAATAATGAAAATGAATAAAATATAATTTAATTTGCAAGAGCACGTGGTGCTTGATCGTTCAAGAAATGATGTTCTGACATCATAAATTGAAATATGCAAAGCATATTTCGTTTTAATCTTTTTTTACTTATATTGTCATTTAAATTGTGAAATCGCAAGAATCGTTTGATTTGCAAATTAATTGAAAAAGAGTTTTGAGTTTGTGTTTCATGGCACAAAAGACATTTTGGGGCTATTAATTGAAAAATAATTTTAGGGCTTGACTTCAGCTTCAAATCACTTTTAAAATTTTGATATCGGAATGATAGGTTTTTATAATTAAACTGATTTTATATTTCATACTTTTTATCTACATTTACCTTTTGGTATTGAAAAAGTAAGATATGATATTTCCATTAAATAATATATGCATAGCAGATTTCATTTTCATCTTTTTTTTTTCTTTAAAAACTATTTTATTCATTTTATTTATTCTTTAGAAATGCGGAAGCAATATATTTGCACTTGAACTTAAGACATTTTTGATGAGTAAAATAAAAAACATCACCATAACCATAATATGGTTCGACTTCAAACATTTTCTACAAATCTCACTCCATTTCTTAAGGACCTCATTTTTAGAAGGACATTCGCGGTTATAATAGAATGTCACGTTCTTGCAACAAAATTCTTATCGTAATATGAGACAATCTTCAACCACAGGTAATCGCATATGTTGACTGGAACAATGACCAGTGGAAATGGGAATGGAACAAATATTTGCAGATGGCTCTTCTTCTTCTCTTGTGCATACAAGTGCGTCATCTATTTCAGATTGTCGACTAATTATCGACGTTTCGTTGGAGTCATGCTTGGCTCTTATTGTAATCAACGGTCATTTCCAAATAAGGAGAGTCCAAAGACAAATGTATATCGTGAGTTAGCATATTTTTTTATTATTGGATTATCCTGAATCATCGTATGATTTCCAGAGTCTTTGCGATTACTTCTATTGCTCAAGGGTTTCAGGAAAAATGCCAGAAGTTTTGTAATTTTTAAAAAGCACACATTCTCTATCCAACCTAACATCTTCTATTCCTTAATTTCTTAGGCTAAATAATTATTAACCAGTTAGCTCCATCTGCATATAGTCCCTGATAGTTAAATATATTTCGATGGGATTTTGGTTGCTAAGTAAAAGATGTTTTATCTAACTAAGTGAAAGAGGTTTTAAGCTACAAAAGATCATGATATCATTTTCATATTATGTGCATACATTCAGATTAAATCAACTAAACTTCAGAATATGTAATGCACTGAATACACATTTTAGTACTTAATGATCTTCGCAGTGAAAATAAATACTTTTAAAATATTAATGAAAAGATTTTTTTTTCGTTAATTAAAATGAAAAATCTCCTTTGTCAATTGAATTTGTGTCAGGACATGATGTTTTTGAGAGGAGGATTTTGGCGTTAACAAAAATCCGTAGGTGAAAAATAAAAACTTTATTATCTGCACGAGCAACTAAAAAAATCAGCTTTTAATAACGCATTGCCATTGCATTAACAAAAGTTCTGATTAAAAGAAATAAGTTAATGACTACAGCAAATAAAACCTAAATAAATGTCATTTTGAGCGCGTGATTATATGAAATGATATAAATGGGAAATATGATATATTTTTTGAAACACTAAATGTGAGACAAAGTTTTTTTATTATTTGCAATACCAAAGTGACTCATTCAATGAAGCAGTTAAAATGAATAAAAATATAATTTAACTCGCACTAGCACCTGGTGATTGGCCGTTCAAAAAATGATGTTCGTACATGATACATTGAAATATGCATAGCAGATTTCATTTGAATCCTTTTATTTAACTTCTTAACTAAGGAGTATCCGACATTCAAGAGAGTAACATCACATAAACATAGAGACAGTCAACCATGTTGCAGATTTTTGTCCACAAAATTTCATATCCATTGCAATTGTTGTGATAAAAACCATTTATCGAAATTTAAACAGTTTACTGAAATCATTTTATAGTTATCTAGTTCACATGGACATGGTGGAAAAACAAATTATTCTGCGATGAATTTCTCTCAAAATTAGATAAAAGTTGACGTTTCGTAGATTTTAAAGCTTTGTAGGTTAAAGATTTCCTACCAAGTTCCTTGTTTCAAATATAAAATGCAAGGACATAAAGAATATATTTATTACAGAGCAAAAACATATAGATAAATAAAGTTCCTTTTTTTTTTGTTTTAGCATGTTTTAAAAACAGGTGATTTATTATAATATCGATGTCGATATTTTTGATTATTACATTACTTTTCATCGACATATTTTATATGTGAGAAAATAAAAATGTAATACGGCTGAATTCCACCTATACATTACTTTTCATCGGTACATTATTACATTACTTTCCATCGGTATATTTTATATGTGAGAAAATAAAAAATTAATACGGCTGAATTCCAATTACACATTACTTTTCATCGGTACATTGTTACATTACTTTTCATCGGTACATTATTACATTATTTTTCATCGGTACATTATTACATTACTTTTCATCGTATATTTTATAAGAGAGAAAATAAAAATGTAATACGGCTGAATTCCAACTATACATTACTTTTCATCGGTACATTATTACATTACTTTTCATCAGTACATTTTATAAAAAAAAATGTAATACGGCTAAATTCCAACTGTATAAACTCCAGTTATGCGAAACTTATTCCTTCTTATCGTTTTGAAGAAGAAAAAAAAATTCACGAATAAAATCTTGCAAATACAAACGAGTCAAGACAGAGATGGAAGTAATGTGCTTAGTCAGGATTAAATTTATATGTTATAAACACGCTTTCCTTTCTTAAAAAGTTATCAAATTATTCGAATCGGATTAGCTTGAATTATTTTACAATAATTTGTTTGATTTATTTGTCAGAAGAATTCTTATGGTAATATTTTGATTGGAAATATTTACAGACTCTCTGAAGATTAAGGCAACCATCTTTAGCACCTCGGGGGTTTGTCCAAGTGTTGCAAATGGTTTTTAAAAAACCGAGCGCACGCAAAATCCCACCCCTGGTGGAAACAGGTCACTGGCAGAATAAATAAAAAGTGCATAAACTTTATCCACCGCATCATCGGGGTTCCTCCAGAACCGGTGATTGTTATGCATTTATGCAAGTGCCGAAAAGCGCCGTTCTCCGGCCTAATAGCCGAGAAAAACATCAGTGCCTGTAACGCAGCAGGCAGCATACAGCTAAGGAGATGTTTTTGCGGCATTTTGCGAAAAAAGGAAGTTCTATCAAGACCCAGGGGGGCAAGCGGCGGTTTATCTGAAGTTTAAAGTCCAGTCTGGCATTCCCCCCTCATCATCTTTTTAAACAAGAAGATTTTCTTTTAAAAGAGAATCTTCCTTGCAACCAAAAGATCCATAGTCGAATTGTTTTTTCAGTAATAAATTTCATTAACTTATTATCAGAAGAATAGGCTAAAGCAATTAATAATGCCAATAGAAATTCCAAATAAGTATTTTAACTTTGTTTTTACATACTTGTATTTGTGGAAGATTTCAATACTCATACAAATAACTTTAGTCTTGCTTCAAAATAAAAGAAGCAAAGGGTAATTCGAAATTTTCACTTGTAAAGGATTTCAAAACTCATACAAATGGCTTTAATCTTACTTAAAAATAAAAGAAGTAAATGGTTATTCGAAATTTTTATTTATAAAGGATTTTAATACTCATACAAATGACTTTAGTCTTGCTTCAAAATAAAAGAAGTAAAGGGTAATTCGAAATTTTCCTTTTTTAAGGGGTTTTAATATTCATACAAATCGCTTTAGTCTTGATTCAAAATAAAAGAAGTAAAGGGCAATTCGAAATTTTTATTTGTAAAGGATTTCAATACTCATACAAATGGCTGTAGTCTTGCTTCAAAATAAAAGAAGTAAAGGGTAATTCGAAATTTGCATTTGTAAAGGATCTCAGTACTCATGCAAATGCCAATATATCTTACTCGAAAATAAAAGAAATATAAAGTAATTCAAATCAATCGAAAAGAAAAAAATATTATTAGATAATAATCAGGGAATTTTCAATTATTAGGGAAAATTCAATAACGAAAAATATAATTTCATGTATTCAAATAATTTTTTAAATACCTGAAAGTTGTATTAATACGTAATTCAGGCCATACAAATTTAATATGTTGAAGCAGTAAAAATTTAATAAAACAGAAGGTTTAGAAGCATCTTGAAAATAATTGCAATATTTCCTTCAAAGCTCAATTGTAGACAGGACTTACAAACTATAAACCTTGCAAAATCAGTTATTTGGATATGTGATAAAAATTTTACTCTGATTTAAACAGTACGTTTAAAGTGTCCTGTGATAAAAATAGGACAAAATGAAAGTTTTTCTTTGGTTTCCGAATGTTCAACAGAAGCCTATTTATCCCTGCTTAACCCCTTCGCATACAATGACGTGTCTGACACACGCATCGAATGACTGAATTTTTATTTTCAAGTCTGCAACTAAGCAACAGAACTTAATTAAATAAGTAAAAATCAATATGAAACGATTTGGTATCCCAAATGCTCCATATATTATTTAAAAAATCAAATTAACAATAGATTACCAAAATAGGATGAGTTATCTAATTAGAAAGTTAAATAAATTCGTATGTCAGGGGGTTAAAACACAAGTGATTTGAAAGCCGTCAAAATTAACTTTAGTATTTTTTATTATTAATTAGATGCCTTCTTCTGTTTTGGAAAACTGATGCCATATTTATGCCTTTTCAATGATATATTCCAAGTGTTTATCGGTTACAAGATATTTTTGTATCAAATTACGACAATTACAAATGACTTGATTTTAAATTATATGTAGAAAGACGATAAGTCGTTACACAAACCATACTAGGACGTTACAGTTAAATGGTTAAGATAATGGAATGAAAATTACTTCGATGAGAAGAAAACGTATATAAATTTTAAAAAATAGGAATATTGAAGAATTATTACTTCAGTTTTGGGCGCAGATAAACTTTCTATAATTTTTTTTTATTGAAAGCTTATGATCCCTAAATGTGTCATCAATATCCTATTACATTCTTCCAAGACACATCTCATCTTTAAGAGAGATTATTAATAATCTATACTTCATCGTAGATTATCTACGCAAAGAAAAAATAAAACCTGAATCACAGTTAACGAAATTCAATCATTCGACCGATTTTGCCGATTTTTATTTCATACGAAAGTTTATGATCTTATATATCAACAAGAACAGTTTTTCCTTTCCTCCATTTTTGAAAAACACTGCAAAATAAAACGTTGACACAGCTACCACTCACAAAAACTAGATCGATTTTTTCAATTTTTTTCGCAATTAATTTCGATACTTTGAGTCCATTGTGTATCAGTCAGAATATCAAATGTCTATCTCGTTTGTTATGATAAGATTTAACACATCAAATTCAATTGACGTTAGTGTTATAAACGTCGATGAAGAGATGGTCACCAAAGGCGGATAATCGTATTAAACTTAGCTCGACTATATTTAGACTCTTCAAGCTTTAATTTTATTGCTGAAATATTTTAAATGACACCATTAGAGCTGCTTATAAATCCCCTTAATGAAAAGGTTATATTTCGTTCTTTTCTGCATAATATTGTAAAAATCCATGTAAACAGGATTTGACTCAGACAGGAGAATCTAATCCCCACTTTTGGGGCTCCCAAATCGAATAGAAATTTTATTTTACGATTTCTTTTTTTATGAATGTTATTCATTATTAAAGTAGTAAAGCAGAGGGGCCCCAAAGAAGTTTTTGCCCCAAGCCCCAACTAAGATAAGTCGGCCCTGCATGTAAATTCAATGATTATCTGTTATAGGAACCAAATATAGTTCTGTAATAGTTTCCAAAATAGAAACCGTAGAATTTATGTTTGAAATTTTAAGCAGCTCAGAAACCTTTCATTACATCGGAATTCGGTCAAATTGACATTTAAAGTAAAAGATTTGCATGTATATAGAGTGTTTTTAAAGTTTATTCTGAAATAGAATTTTTCCCTAAATGTATTATGTATGAATCATATTTCTAAATAATGAATTTTTATGTTTTGCTAGTGCTCTAATATTTAAATGTTTTCATCTAAAAAAATACACGAAAAGTATTTGATTTGGATCAAAGTCAAAAAGTTATGGCTATCAAGAAGTGTGCTGCATAGAAAATTATTTCTTAAATATAGCAAAAATAAGTGCAGTAGGAAATAATTTCAGAAATAACCATTTAAGACTTGTTGCCGAAAAAGCGTGACGAGTGAAATTGGATTGATTTTCGAGATACTGCGAAAAAGATTATGAAACAATCGATACAAACGGATAACGATGAAGATGTTTTAGATTTCCCATGTATCTTGCTCATGGTTTATTGGCAAAACCATTCAAACAATTAACTTTAAACAATCGGTTACGAAACAGTTAATCACGAATTCTGCTCCGATTCGTATATATGTCAGGCCTCTAAACGTTAGTAATTTTGAGTTAGTGTGTGAACAGGGAACTTCTGTCAGACAAGCCACATATCAGAAAAGATTTTTTAAACAATTTTTTAAATAATTTTTTCAACTTTATAGTTATTACTTATTTAATTATTTTTATTTTATTTATTTATAACTCAAGCACTAAAAATCCGGTTTTTGAATAATTGCTTTTAGGAAGAAAGCAAAAATATTTTATAAAGATTAAAATGAAATCTGCATTGCATATTTCAATGTACCATGTCAGGACATCATTTCTTGAACGGCCAAGCACCACGTGCTCGTGCAAGTTAAATGATATTTTTATTCATTTTAATTGTTTCATTGAATGAGTCACTTTAGTATTGCAAAGGATCCAAAACACTTTGTATAGCATTTATTGTTTAAAAAATATATCACATTTCCTGTTTATATCATTTCATATAATCACGTGCTCAAAATGACATGTGTCTACGTTTTATTTGCTGTTATCATTAACTTATTTTTAAAAAAAATCAGAGTTTGTGCAATGGCAACACGTTATTAAAAACTGATTTTTTTTAGTTGCTCATGCAGATAATTAAGTTTTTATTTTTCGCCTACAGATTTTTGTTAACGCCAAAAGCCTCATCCCCAAAACAACATCATGTTCTGATATGATAATAAAATCTTGGTTAGAGAAAGAATGCAATTTTTCAGAAAAAATTCTTTTGCTGGATAAATTTTTGAGAGCTTGAAATCCTGTTATTATTATTCCTGCTGACAAACGAAAGTGAAAAACTAATAGATATTATAATAATAAAAATATAAATAATTCAATAAAGGAACTTTTATATGGACTGCTATCTCACATGAATTTAAAGCGTAAATATCATCTAACTTTCACGGTAATGTTACTTCACTTTTTTATCCATCTTATAAGATAAATATGCAAATAATAATAGAATAATTGATTTCATTTATTTATCTATCTTTGTACTAAATCAAAACCTACATCTTCGGCTTTCAATTATGATTTAAAAAATTTATTCGTTTAAGTATTTAAAAAACGATTAAAACGTTTGAAATTCTGGCAATAATGGAATTTATTGCTGGAAATCAGGAAAAAAAATGAAATTGCAGAAATTTAGGAAAAATTTACATGACTATTAAAATAATATAATTGAAATGATTAGTAGTCATATGATTACTTGTATGACTGAACTACTAAGATTATGGAATGGAAGGACTAAAATATATTTCTAAATTTTGAAGTATTACAAAATGATTATATTATTCCTGTGGAATAATGTATTGAAAATTACCCTTGAGAAATGCAGAAAATAACTATTTTCTTTATTTGAAAGTTCTTTTTTTAAAAAATCTCTTCGATATACACATTAACTTTCTCCAAGTTAAATAAGAGCCAAATTTTGAAGTCGTAAGTCAAACTTTAAAGCATTGGTACATAACGCACGCACACACGCACGCACACACGCACACACACACTCGTTTTATTCCATCGCGGGAAGCAGGCAAAATCTACAAGCAAAAGCGACGAACACAACACAGAACGGTATAAAATGGAATGGTGAAAGAGCCTTGAGATTTTAAAAGGGATCTTTGACTCATGTCATTCACATGTACAGCTCATGCAAGGGAATCCTAGGGATCTTTTAATGGAATTTGTTAAACTGGCTAATTTCGGTCCCTACACTTGGAGTGTGGGAAAGTAGCCGGCGTTTAGCTGTTTCAGCAATTTTAGAAAGCTTCTGTTAAATTAATTAACTAGAACTAGTGGAATGGAACAGGAGATAAGAGAATACTTTTGAATGAAGTTGTTACTATGGCTAACTTAAATTGAAAATTAAGAAATGAATTAAACTTGAGAGTCTAAAATATCATTACATATATATTATTACCAGTAGAGAGACCTCATTACGCACTGTGCTATTAATTAAAAATCACTGCATTTTGCAATTTTTGAAGTCATTAAGGATTAAACATTGCAGGCAAAAGTCCAGAAACTTTTAACAAATGTTCTGTCGTTGGTGAGTATTAAACGTTGAAGAAGCTTTTTATCAAAGTATTGCTTTGTATTTTCTCTAAAATTTTTGTTAACCAGCTAGCCAGAGGCAAAAACCCTATTCTTAGTACTTACATTCCCTTCAGAGTTGGTATTCCCTTTGTTTCGTTTGGATTAAAATCTATTGAGCACAAGGAAAATATCGTTATTTAACAATGGGATTGGTCGAATCCACCTGTGGTCTACTAGTACAATGATTAGAATCCATATGTTATTTTTCATTGTTAGTAATGGACTAGTTTAGTAGATAAGACTTATTCCAAGATAATATACAGCTTTTAGAAAGCTGTTTCGAATTACCATTGTGTAGGGAGAAGAAAATAAATCCCCCTAATTTCCATTCATTCCCCCATCATGCACATGTGGAAGGCCTATTCAATGCCAACTGATAATATTGTTCTGCGATATACTTCGGTTTTTCATATCCGAACCAGACCATAAAATGTGCATTTTGGAATGTAATAGCCTGTTAAAATCTGCAATAATACGCTGTGTCAGATTTATATTTGCTTTTTTTTAATGTTTACTTGCCATTTGCTATTGAAAAGCAGTATTATGCGTATCCAGGGCCTACTAAGGCAGGGGTATACGGGGCAGTTGACTCGGAGTCCCACGTAGGAGGGGGCCCCCAAATCGTATAGTAATTTTATTTTACGTTTCCTTCTTTAATGAATGTTCTTTATTACTAACGTAATAAAGCAACGGGGCCCCCAAAGTTCCGGGCCCCAATTAAGCTAAGTTAGGCCTTGTCCGAATCCGCATTGTAGAACGGTTGAGAAATAAGTTCTGAAAGATTTTTTGTCTAAGTTCTTCTTTGCATCACTTTTTGAAAAAAGAAAATATTCTAAAGTAGAAATTAGATTAGTTTTAATCAACAGAACGTTATAGTACGATTTTTTTAGCAGAGAGTGCATTTTGTTTAATAGATTATTTCATCGTTATATAATATTCACATCAAATATTTTATTAAAGGACTTTTTTACTTACACATAAGCTTATTGAGTTCTTACTCTATAAATTTCATTAAATGATAAAATAATCTCATAAACGTCCTACATTTCCCGAGATAATGTTTTTGAATTGCGTAAAAATTAACTTTTAAAATCCATTAATTTTCTTTCTTGTTCCTTCGCCAATAATAAATATATCCGTCAGGATTATACTCTTATTTATTATCTTTGCAATCGCTACAGGGGGCATCCTTAGAATATCGCAGGTAAGCTTTAGGCATGACAGTTGATTCTCGCTTCTGTAGTGGGTAAAGAAATGACGTGTGGGGGGTGTGCCACATCCACTCCGATAATGGGACATACTTCATAGAAGAAAGTTACACCATGGTCGATAATGCTGCTTCAAAATAAATACAACTCATGTTAGATAACTTTGGAATGATAATGATCATTCTGTTTATCCTGGAGGTAAATAGTTGGTCGAAATCATCACTCATACATTATCATCTTTGCAATCATTTCGATAACTTGGTTGCTTTCGTAGATTTAATCTTACAAAAATATAGTAAAGAAATGATATTTAAAGATATTAGCACAATATGTAATTACATAAAAGTTCTTTGAGGAAATACTATTATTCAATATTATATGCAATAAAAAATATAATGAACGTATATTTGCTGGTGCTTTAAATACTTAATCATTTGATCTACAATTATCAAGTTTGGCATATAATGCCTTAAAAAGATTTTTTTTTAAATTTTGATTAAAATTTCAACGAAATAAAAAATTAATTTAAATTTAGGGGTTTTTTTCCACGATAGGTGTCAAAACTATTATTGCTCAAAAATAAATTTTAAATATTTCAAAAAAAAATTTAAACATATTTTTTGTCTTATTAATTATACCAATTTAGGGCTTGGATAGTCTGATTGGTGAAGCGTTGGATTCGTATTCCTTAGGTTACGAGTTCGAACCTTGTAGACCGAAGATTCCCCGAGTGTGTGACGATCTCATGGTCACTAAATCCTCCATTCCGAGAGTAATGCCTCTGAACCAGTACCCCTACTGGTTCAGAGGTGATTCATTCTCTGTTCCAGGTCTAAATTACGATCTGTGGATGAATGAATGAATGAAAATGCATGAATGAAGTTTGCCCCATAAAAAGAGTAGTGACGTGTGTGTACCTAGGTCGTACTCTTGGCCAAAGTTGGCGCTACTGAAAAACGAGAGACGCTTAATAGGTTTAAATCGCTGACAGGCCTGTCAGCGGGCTTTAAAAACGGTCATAAATAACAACATTATACCAATTTGATAGCCATGCAATTATTTACGAAAAAATTGTATTTTTTTTTCTTAATTTTTAGCAGTGGATGACAGTGTTGCACTGAAAAGGAAAAAATTTTCATTATTTCACCAAATATTTAACAGATTGATATTCAGCAAGCTAAAGAAGATGAATTGGGTTAAATATTTATATAGTTTCTAGATAAATTAAAAAGCAAAATGCTTGAAGAAGAAAAGAAGATAGATGTACTGAACATTTTTTTATTCTTAAATAGTGTTATAACATTATAAGACTATACTTAATTCGAAAAGCTCTGTACACAGTAAGCAGAAAATAGGTAAAACTATTAAATTTACATTGCATAATGTCCGACAATTACATGTAATCATAGATATAAAATTATGTCTAAGCGATTTAGCTGAAATTAAATATAGCGAATATTCTATGTGAACTAGCTGATTTTCAAAATATAATTTTTTTTCTCTCACATAATGGTGTAATCCAGTCCTTTTATCGTGTCTGAACATGATACTGATTTAGGAATGAGGTTTTGTGGCATCAACAAAACCCGTAGGTGAACAATAAACAAATCCGTAGTTGAAAAGTTGAAATTTTATTACCTGCCCAAGCATCTCATAAAATCAACTTTTAATAGTGTGATGCCATTCCATTTACAAAAGCTCCGATTTAAAACAAATAAGTTAATGATTACAGCAAATAAAACCTAGAAAAATGTCATTTTGAGCAGGTGATTATATGAAATGAAATAAAAGGATATGATATTTTTTTTGACAATCAATGCGATACAAATTTTTTTATGATCGTTTGCAATATTAAAGTGACTCATTCAATGAAACCATCAAAATGAATAAAAATATAATTTAACTTGCACGAGCACGTGGTGCTTGGCCGTTCAAGAAATGATGTTCTGACACGATACATTGAAATATGCACAGCTGATTTCATTTTAACCCGTTTTTCCAAACTTTAAAGATATTAGACCGAAAGTCTATCCGTATTTGGATTCTTTTATATGCTACATTATATACGTCGAATAACATCGCCTTTTATCAACAAATTTTCAAAAGCGATACCAATTATTTCCACGCTTTATTAAGATGTCTGATATCAATAGAATAACTAATGGACCGATAGTTACAAGGGCCGGCAGGGGACAAAGCTTAGGAATATTCAGGAGTGACACTGCGTAAATCTTGATCGATGGATGGGGGGAAGAGGTACTTAAATCGAAGTGATTGATTTTCATTTCACAATAAGATGTTATTCGAAATAGCTTACCAGAATCCAACCTTATTATTAAAATGACCAATTCGTCGGAAATAGTTCTTTGCTAAAGAACGACCACCTGAGAACGAGCTAAAGGTATTGAGTGAATCAATCACTATTCATTGTTGTTGAAGTATGGATGTTAATCATTGACAGATCGGATTAAGAATTGAAATGACACCTGTGACAGAAAATAATTTCTTATACTAAGCACTTCTCTTACCTGCTTTAACCTTATATTTACTGATGGTACTTTAAATCCGATTAAATCCGGCTGATTTCTTCACAATATGACTATTTTTTCTTACAGTGTTTGAAAGAACTTAAAGAACGTATTTCCAATAGAAACTAGTGGATAATTCATTATAAATTAAAAGCAACATAAAAAATATTTTATTATTAATTTAAATAACTAAAAAAGTTTTTTTTTTCTTTTTTCCCTGGGTTTATTTTATACCATGTTCTTTTTCGTTAGCCATGCGCAAACGAAAAATCGCCAAAGAGAATTCAATGTATCATGGCAGAACTCTACATTATTTGGTGACTTTTCGCTTTAAAATTGTAAGAAATTTGGAGGCATTCTACATTATTTGGAGACTTTTCGCTTTAAAATTGTTGAAAGAAATTTGGCGGAATTCTACATTATTTGACGATTTTTCGCTTGAGCCCGGCTACGGAAGAGTATCCTATCCGAAAATTTAACTATTGGTTCATGAAACAAATTTAATAATTGATAAATTTTTCAAAATAATTCGGTAAATAAAAAGATCAAAATGAAATATGCTATGCATATTTCAATGTATTATGTTAGAACATAATTTCTTGAACGACCAAGCACCGCGTGCTCGTTCAAGTTAAATTATATTTTTATTCATTTTAATTGTTTCATTGAATTGATCACTTTAGTACTGTAAACGATCTTAAAAAAGTTTATATCGCAATTATTGTTTAAAAAAATATCACAGTTCCTATTTATTCCATTTCATATAATCGCGTGCTCAAAATGACATTTTTCTAGGCTTTATTTGCTGTAGCCATAAACTTATTTTTTTAAAAATCAGAGCTTCTGTAAAGGTGATTGCACCGCGTTATTAAAAGCTTATTTCTTGAAATGCTTTTGCAGTTAATAGGATGTTTATTTTTCGCCTACGGGTTTTTGTTAACGCCAAAAACCTCATCCCAAAAACAAGATCTTGTTTTGTCAAAATAACAAAGGTTTAAACCAGATAAAAGAAATTTCTTTTCATATGAAAACGGCTAAAAACTAGTACATCTGGTGTTTATATCTAAAATCCCCTTTCTATACACATATAGGAACACATTTGGTTTTATTTTAGCAATATAATGAAAATTCTTCAATTCATGACCATCTGTTAGCTTGGGAATTCTATTACATCTAAACTTTATCCCGCTCTAGGCAATAAGTAGAGTTTCTAAAGGGGATATATACATATAAAAATCAAAGAGGAGGGGGGTGATTCTGTATTTTTTCTTTTTCATTATCGTGAGAATTTCGACAGTGGGTGCAAGACCTGTGACATTCTCAAAAGCTTAGTTCTTTCCGTATAATGGAAGGCGGGAGGGGGGTCCGCCCCTGCAAATGGACTGGTGGGAATCATTTAATGCAGAAGAGCCTTTGCCTAGAAATAATAGTTTTGAAGAATGCGTATATTTTTCATATGTAAGCAAAAGGCTGGAATAAGTCCTCTAAAAGTCCTTTGGTGGAACAAGTCGGGACACCACCTTTTTTTAATACATAACTTCTGAATTCTGATAATTTGGCAAAATACTTAATAGCAAATTATCAGAATTCAGAAGTTAACTCTTTGTATCAGAATAATTTTGTACCAAATGAATCAGAAATTAACTCTTTGTATCAGAATATCAATCAGAATATCTTTGTATCAAATGTATCAGAAGTTAATTCTTTGTATCAGAATATCAATCAGAATATCTTTGTATCAAATGTATCAGAAGTTAATTCTTTGTATCAGAATATCAATCAGAATATCTTTGTATCAAATGTATCAGAAGTTAACTCTTTGAATAAAGTTAATTTCAGTATAGACGAATAAAAATAATCTATTCAAGTGAAAACAAATTTAAACGAAAAAAAAATCTACAATTTTTTTCTTCAAAAAACAACCACTAAGCCCATTTTAAACATTATATATAACATATAATGAACAAATTTCATTGAAATAAAACAAATATATATATATAAAAAGAAAACAAAAAAATGTTTTATAAAGCAAAAAAGCTTTTTTGTAAAATAATATTATATTTTACAAAGCTTTTATTTACATTATTTATAATTCATTAAGCTTTTATTTATATTAATTATAATTTATAAAGCTTTATTTGCATAATTTATAATTTATAAAGTTTTTTTAAAAAGCGAAGATATATTTTTAGAATTTTTTTAATCAAACATATAAAAATTAATTAGGAATATTAGAGTAATTTTTAAAAAATTTTAATCGATAATTGAATAGAAATTGAATAAGTTCGAGTGTATTATACTTATAAATCAAATAAAAAAAAGAAATTAATTTATTAAAAAATATTTCAAAAACAGTATCGAAATTTTTGATTACTCTAATGCTGTGAAGAACTCTTTCACCTATTTTATAACCCGGATTTCAGATCTAATTACAATCTCAGTAAGAAAATTGAGAAAACATTTCGGAAAACTATTTCATGCCAAAAATTTAGAATGATTTAAAGACTTACAAACTCATTTTAAACGATTTTCTGCATAGCAGTTTTGAAAGATTGAAAATAATATTTTTATTTATATATTAAAATAAAAATTAAAAAATTTAAATTTAACGTTCAAGTTAAGGTAAATTTATTAAATATCATTATACAGAATGTATGGATTTTTTTAAAAAAATTTCATGACACAGATCAAACTGGAGAGAAACAACTAGTATTATTCTAAATTATATTATTTCTAATTTTTCCCATTATATCCTAAAATATGCATGCAAATATGAGTAGATGATTTAATTCATTTGAATAAAATCTTTCAAAGTAAAATTAAGAAAGTGGGAAAGGGAAAACAGGCTTCTTTTGTAATATTTCAGGTGATGAATTCATTCCTCAAAATAAATAAAAAAAATATTTAGATATGAATCTAATAAATTCGAAAGAAGGTAAATTAATTAAAAATAGTTTGAAGGTATAGAATTGCATAGTAAAATTGATAAAAATAATAAAAATTGTACTTACAGTCAGTGCGTGAGATGAAAACAGACACATGGAAAATGATTATAAATCAAGCCATTAAATATATATATATATATTTTAGTGTACTATATTTAGAAATAGCTTTAAAATTCTATTGAAACTTAAGGAAAAAATTTGAACGGAAATAAAATCAGTACTTCAGAAAAAAAATATTGCTTAGTATTTAAAGAAATTATATAATTATATTATAAATATATCTATATGAATATATTAATTTTGAATTGGTGTAAAAATTATATTTGCACAATTACATTTCCCAAGACTGGTGAAGTAAAACATTTAACTTTTAATTAATTTTAAACAAAAAGTTGATGAAAATTTTGAAAATTGCAGGAAATCTGTCATATTTAGTAGTTGTAGGTTCAAGGATGTCTGTTGTAAAGTATATTAACCCTTTGAATAGGACGCAAAACGAGTTATCAACAAGGATATTCTCACTTTACATCTTGCACCTTTCTTTTGTAACTGAAAGCGGCAATCTAGGATAAAATTTGTGTTGTCGTTTGGGGTGGA
Organism: Argiope argentata; assembly: GCA_026289955.1. Classification (NCBI taxonomy): domain Eukaryota; kingdom Metazoa; phylum Arthropoda; class Arachnida; order Araneae; family Araneidae; genus Argiope; species Argiope argentata. Next base: position 667,372 of record JAOUZG010038692.1, on the reverse strand, counting down.
TCAGTAGTGAGAGGGTTAAATGATTTTATCTTTACTCTATGACAATTTATAAATAATTAGGAATAATTTAATAGATAATCATTAAAAATTTCTGGCTTATATCCACAATTCACAGACAAACTAGTTTACTGATATTGCAACTCCTAACATGTATTCCAATAATGTTAAAAAACAGTCAGCCGATAGAGATTAGCGAAACCTATACAGCTATGAAATGAATAATTTAATAAAAGTCCAGATGTTTAATATATGCATTCATAAAAGCAAATGATAGAAGTTTCAACAAATAAAATAAAACATTGAGTAAAAAGATAAGTTTAAATCAAGCAAATCAATGAAAGCGATTTCAATACGGAAAACTACTATATAGGATAATTTTAGAAAATTTCAAATGATCTTATAAATGCAGATAAACCATTACAAGAAGCTATTATAAAGAATACGATCAGTTTTAATATCAAATGCTAATAAATCGTGTTCTTTTTCATTTAAAAGCAGATAACTCTGGTATTCATAAACTCCAAAGTTATATGTTATGAATAGATTGACGATTGTAGTAAAGGGTTATAGAATGCCAACAGATATTGTGTTGTAGAAAAACAAACACGGATTCACCTCCTTTCATTGGAAGATAACAAGAATTGATGCTTTTTAGATAACATAGACTTCTTTGTATTTTATCTTTCCTTTATGGATACCGCTTTAAAGGGAAGATGACACTTTAAAAACATGTTAAAAATAAAATGGATGACGACTCAGAGTACGGTACATATTCCTAAGGGTACATGCGATAAAGGGTACTTACGTATAATACCGTCCAACTTTATCACCAAATTTGAAGTCATCGCCAATGAGTTAGCTGCTAAACCGCCAATTACGGCAATCCGGCACTGGTGTAATACGTTGATCTTTATCGCCAAATTTAAATCCGTCGCCAAAAAGTTACTAAACTGTGGCGATCGTTTCTGAAGACAGTATAATACGCAAGTACCCGATAAAGAACAGGGGAATCCCCAGATATACCTCAACATGTAACATGAAGTTTACTTGGCAATTACTTGTTGGTTGCCCTAATCTACAAACGTAACAATTGCTTCCAAAGATGTATTATGTTTTTGTTAGATAACATTTTAGAATTTTATCGACTCCAGGTTATGTATTATTGCTTTCAGCTGACTGTATAATTTGCTTTAAATACATACAGATGCATGATAAATAACACTGTTGTGTTGCATAAGCCGATTTCCAGCTGTTTACCTTGCTATGAGTCATTTTGATGGTAAAATCTGACTCTTTAAACGCATGATAGAGACCATCTGCACATTTTAGTGTATCATTAACATGTGTGTATTATCAATTGCATCGATATCCATTCGAAAGAATACAATCAATGCAATTTTCTTTTATAGAATATAAATGATTGTATTGTTTGCTATTTTATCTGTTTGGACCATATCTGATGTCATATCCAAAAGACGCAATAAAAATCTACAATGAATTGCAACTTCATCAGTTTAGACCATGCCTGATGTCATATCCGAAAGCAATCAAAATCTACTGAGAAGCTGTTGTTTGCCAAGTGCTCTTTATAAAAGATAAGAACTAAAATATATTTCATCAGCAATATTGCTTTGGAATGAAAACGAATAAAAAACATATTATAAATTGTAAGAACAAACTTAAACGATTGCATATATAGATATTCCCTGATACGTTTTAGGACAAGAATTTAACAAATTTTTATATTTTATTTTTTTATTAAAAAAATCTGCAAAAAAAATAATAAAAAAACGTCTTGCTTTTCCTAGATGTTATATATGAGATATTACTCTATATTCTTAATTCGTCAATTCTCCAGTGTTTCAAGTATTCTGGATCAATTCTTTAATTATTTAAAAGTTTGAAATATTTCAATATCGTGAAGAAAAATGATTCCGTTAATTAATTTCTGTTATTTAATAAAACTATTTAAAATTCAGAAATTACAAATTATTTAAAATTGAGTTAAGTAATACTAACACAAATAAACACAACAAATTGTGTGTGTTTTTAAATTATTCGAAAAAAATCTGGACACAACTATAAGGTATTTCTTTTTCAGCTAGATTTTAAAGCTAGACTTTTCTAACGCTTTTTTATTTTTAAAGTATAAATTGCCGTCTTGTAGGAATTAGGTTGATGCTGAGAAATTTCATTATTGAATTATCTGATTATTCAATAATTCAGTAATGTTTGATGATTTCATTATTGAATTAACCGATATCCAATCATTTTATTATTATGTGATCTTGATATCAAATCATTTCATTGATGAATTATCCAGGTGTCAAATCAATTCCTTGTTTCATCAATCTTCTTCCAAATATTTTATATATACTGATCAGTTTATACTAATATCGGATCATTTCGTTATTAAATTATACTGATGTCGAATTATTTTACCATTGAATGATTTTACTAACAAATTATTTTATCCCCGAATTCTTTTGATGTCAAATAATTTCAATACTGAATTATCCTGATCATCATCTCGTTGAATCATCATCTTTCTGAATTATAATAAGGAACAACTTCATAACTTAAATTTAGTGATGTCAAATTGGACCAAGAAAATAAGAAAACAGAATCTCTTATAATTAGATGGATGAAACTCTAAAAGGAATGAAATTGATGAAATAATTATATTACCTAAAAATATAGTAATAGTTTGCAAAGGAATGAAATTATAAAAGACTGACAAATATCATAATTTTCTAAAAATTACCTCTTTCTTTAGATGATATATCTGTTAAACCCCCATTTCATGACGCATTCATATTTACAAAACACCGGTGATAATCAATTAGTTTGTATTTAAATAACCAAGTTTATTGTCTGTTTAATTTCAATTCAATTTCTTGCATTGCAGAGAATCACTAATATAAATGCGATTCTCTGAACCAAATATTTTAATTAAGTTCAGAGAATTCAGAGAATTTATATTAATTCATTAGATATTATACGGGAGAATGACATTCAACCTGAATAAAAATCTCATGAAATCCATTTTAAAAGCGTATACCTATTATCTTTATTGCATAGTCAAACCTTCTTATTGTTACCTAGTCCTCCCGGGGAACCTCTAAATGAGGATGATATGCTTCCGGCATGGTAGTTGGATCTCGCCACCTTAAAGGGTACACTTATATATGGAGGTAGGCTACTTCCATAGATGACTGAACGTACTTCCTACGGGAAGGATTGTACCATGGCCGGTGATGGTCCTTAGACTCAACCACAGTTCCTGTCAGTGTTGCTATTGCGGCGGTCCGGAAATTCAGCTTTATCTTGTTATTATTAATGACACTTGCCATGGACAAGCGTGCTTACGTCCGTCAGTGATTTTAAATCGAATGAGTGTCTCTTATTTTTGAAAGTAGTGCCAACTAGGGCCAAGAGTAAGAGTTAGCTACACATTCATCACATTCACTTGCACAGCCCCTTTTTACGGGGGGGGGGCACATTCATATACCTTACAGATAGTAATGCTGAAGAACAACCATGCCCCGAACCAGGTCTTGAATCCGGGATGTTATGTTTTAAATCCGTGTGCCTTCGAGGCGGATCGGAGAGTCTCGTATGACTTATTATATCCAAGTTTCTATCATAATTGTATTAAATTAAAAATGTAATTGATTTATCTCCTAAATATGTGTGGGTTTTTTTTCGCAGTCTGTGACTCATTTTATACTGAACTTCTTAGATAATAAGCAAAGTTTCTTCACTTTAATTTTCAACAATTGAAGTAAATTTCTCGCGGTTAAATATTTGATGGAATAATGAATAGCATTTCAATTTCAATATATTAATAAAATTTATTGTCGACAATTACACAAAAAAGATATAGTTAAAATATTGTTAAAAAATTGAAAAAAATTCACGATAATTATTTTTTATAATTGCAATTTATAAGTATAAAAATCTTTTTTTTTAAATTTTTAGAATAGTTAAAAAAAATTTTTTTGCAATAATACTTTCGAATATAATTGTGAAAAAGTGCAAAAATATATCGCAGTTTCAAAATTTGAATTAAATGTTTAAAAAAATAATTGGTATAAAAATAGGCAAAAACAATCAAAATTTCTAGTTAAAAATTTCTATTTTTCCCCTTTGTATTGCAAAATTAATGTGTAGAAATAACTGAACACATAACATAACGCCATCCTGTGTCCCCGGTGCCTATAACGCTAAGTTATCTAACCAGTTGGATGATCACAAGATGGGAGAAAGAGAAGGGGTGGGGAAGAAAGAAAGAAAAAAAAAAGGAAAAATCTGCATTTTTGAGGGACTTTTTAAGTTATAATTTTGGTCGATTATCACTGAACACAGAATCACTGAACATAAAAACAAACTCACACAATAATGTAAAATTCCAGCTATAACTAAGTGGCCCTATCTTTCGCGCACCATATGGTTAAAGTTATCTGGCTATTCGGTCAGTAAGCACTGCACAATGAAGAGCACTCTGAACAGATACTGGCTGAATACATAAGCTGTGTATTGTTCGCAGGGGGAACACGCCTTAGTTTCCGATGGGGAGCAAAAGTATTGATAAGCATTGTGCGGCATGTGTATTTGAGTCTAGTTAATGTACTGGGGATGATAAATGGTACGTATCGGAAACAGACTGTTGAAAATTCCAAACATTATTCCAAGAAAATATTAACCGAACTACTATAACAAATACATAAACCATCTTTGTAACATGTCATCCCCTATTTTGTTAACCGGATCCATGCGTTTCTGAAGACGATGCTTCATATCATTATCTATACAAAGTATAAAACAAAGTCTCCTTTAAAGCGTCCAGAGATCTTTAAAATGACTTTTTGCAATTTTCACCTTAGCAATTTGAAATTTTACAGGCATTAAGATTAACACTATAGGAGATGACGTACAAAATTTTAACGAATTATATAAATTTATTTATGGGTTAGAAGGGTTAATATAATATAAGATTAAGGATAAATAACGTTAATGAAAAATGTTCCAGGCTCTCCAAATCTGTTCGAAAGCGCACAAATTATTATTTATTCTAACCCTTTTGGAACAAAAGCTGGGATTAATCTTTAAGTTTGAGTACGAAATATCAAAATTAACCAATATAATAATAACTCAAAACTACTTAAACCTTTTTTAAAAAATCAGTAGTTTTAAGTTATAACATTATTTAATTTTGATGTTTCGCACTCAAACTTAAAGATTAATCTCAACTTTTGTTCCAAAAGGGTTTGTTAGGGACTCAGTAAAGCATTCAAAGTGGACTGTACTATTTAATCAACAAACACCATTTACATAATAATTATACAACGCCCCATGGCTTACAGTTATATGAGCACGATAGCTCCTACAAACTAACACCTTCGAACGGTGCGAACTATATACCAACTGACTGGCAGAGAGCAACCTGACAATCGCCAACACATCGCCATCGGAGTGCCAGATTTGGCGGTTTATCAGCTGAATCGGGGAGAGCATTAACATCCCGGCCCCCGTTGAATTTCTAAAAGTTCAACACAGAATTATTAATTAATTTTTACAAAACGTAAAATATTACACAATATACAACAATGAGAAAAAAATTTCAAATATAAACATAGTATAAATTAAATTCTGAGCCTTTAAGTATTAAACTATTTAACAATAATGAAGATTCAATGCTAAAAAATACATACAATTCCAATTAGTAAATATACAATCATACAAAGCAAGTAAGTTCTTGAAAGCTTGTTTTGAAGGGAAATACAAATGAACTTATTTCTTAACTATAAGCGACCCATTAATTAGTTATCAGTCTTAACAGGCAAAATACAAATTTTTGAGATGGGTCTCTTCAATGTCCCGTGCATGGTCCGCACGTTGGCTACTCTTATGCGGCCATCTTTCCCATAAATTACATCCACTATTCTCCCCAGAATCCACTTGCATTTTGGAAGATTATCCTCCCTTAAAATCACCATCATACCTGGCCTTATATTATCCTTCTCGAACTGCCATCTATAACGTTGCTGAAAGTGTGTTAGGTAGTCTAAGCTCCATTTCTTCCAAATAATTTGAGTCATTTTTTCTGCACGCTTCCACCTAGATAGACGATTGAAGGGTGTATCAGTAATATCTGGTTCAGGAATTGTATTTATTGGCCGACCTATCAAAAAATGACCTGGCGTTAAGGCCTCTAAGTCATTGATGTCTGACGAAATTGGAGTCAAGGGTCTTGAATTGAGAATTCCCTCAATTTCTGTAATTACAGTTAAAAAATCCTCATAATTTAAGTGAGCGTTACCCACAACTCTTCTAAAGTGGTATTTGAAGGATTTTACTCCCGCCTCCCAGAGCCCGCCAAAGTTCGGAGCTCTAGGAGGTATGAATTTCCAGTTAATCCTTTCAGCAGACAAAAAGTTTCCTATTACTTCATCTGGATGCCTAAGTAAGTTGTGGAGTTTTTTGAGTTCGGAATGTGCCCCAACGAAATTTGTTGCATTGTCAGAGAACAGCGTGCAACACTTGCCACGACGGGCAAAAAATCTTTTCAGTGTCGCTATAAATGATTCGGAAGTTAAATCCGAAACCATTTCGATGTGAATGGCCTTGTTAGCCATGCAGACAAAAATTGCTACGTAAATCTTATGCAGAGGTCCCTTTCGTTGATTTTTATATCGTACAAAAAAGGGTCCTGCAAAATCCACCCCTGAATTTGAAAATACGGGACTCATGTTAACTCTTTCCGGTGGGGGTTGACCCATTAGTTGTTCAACTATCACTGGTTTGTTTTTTACACAAGTTATGCAATTGTGCACTACTTTCTTCGTCAAATTTCTTCCACCAATCGGCCAAAATTTTTGCCTGGTGTAAAATAGCAAGGCTTGCTGACCAATATGCAAGTATCTTTTATGGAAATATTCCAAGATTAAATAAGTTACCTTATCCTTACCAGGCAAAATAATTTGATGTTTCGAATCAAAACTAAGCCTTGCGTTTTGTAGCCGCCCACCAACTCTCAGAACTCCCTTCTCATCGAGAAAAGGATTCAAAGATCTAAGGTTACTTTTACCTGTAAGTTGTTTTCCTTCCCTCAAGCACCTTATGTCAATACTAAAATTGCTTTCTTGAATGTACCTGATTATGACCAATTCTGAAGATTGTAGTTCCTCTGTAGTTAAAGGACCTACCCGACGCGGTGACTTCCTTCTGCAATTTTCTAAGAACCTATAAATGAAACTAAATACTCTAATCAATTTAAGGTAATTGTTAGTAGAAAAAATAACATGGGAAATAATATCATTATTCATTGTACAGCTTAAGTTAATGTTTTTCGGCTGTTTAAGTTCACATGTAAAGTCAATACTAGAAGTCACATTTTTAAGTTCAAAGGTCTCATCCATCGGTGTAGATTGTCTAAGGAATGGTGGACCATGCCACCACAATTCTTGCGTATGGATCTGATCAGGCATCATACCTCTAGAAAGCTGATCAGCTGGATTTTGTGAAGACGAAATATGATTCCACTGACAGCCTTTTGTTAACTCTTGAATTGTTGCAACCCTATTGCCAACAAAGGTCTTTAATTCGTGAGGAGGTCTCCTCAACCACGCAAGCACGATGGTAGAATCGGACCACAAAACTATGTCACAATCCTTAAAATTTAAAGCCTTTGTGACCCTTTGTATGAGATGTGACAACAGGAGAGCGGCAGAAAGTTCCAGACGAGGCATGGTGATTGGTTTTACAGGAGCAACCCTTGACTTGCTGCATAAAAGGTGTACCGCAATAGTATCATTGGATGTCTTGCATTGGGCATAAATAGCTGCACCATAAGCGACTGAAGAAGCATCCGAAAAGCCATGAAGAGTAATTTTGCCATTGTTTTCGAAAAATCTACGAATTTGCAAATTTTCTATTTTTGGTAGCAAGGAAACAAATTCTAACCATTTTTTTCGGAAGGGATCTGGTAATGGTGTATCCCAGTCTAACCGGATCGTCCAGAGTTCTTGCATGAATAATTTTGCTTTGGTAATCACAGGACCTATTAGTCCAAGTGGATCGAAGACTCTAGAAATATCTGACAGAACTGTTCGCTTCGTATAAGCAGTCTCAGATTGAACGGTCACCTTATATGAAAAACAATCTGAGGCGGGTTTCCATAGCACTCCTAAGGCCTTAACAGATTTTACTTCATTAGAATCGTCAAAGGAGTAATTCTGATTATAAGATTCATCATTTATGAGGCTGACATCATTTGAGTTCCACTTATGTAGCGTAAAACCCCCTTTCTGTAGTAATAGAACTAACTGGCGTTTTAATTCCCATGCAGATTCCAAATCATGTGATCCGGTGAGGATATCATCCATATAAAAATCATCACGGGCAGTAGAAGCTGCTTCCGGAAATAATTTTTCTTCGTCGTCACACAATTGCCTTAAAGCCCTTGTGGCTAAAAAAGGCGCATTTTTTGTTCCATAGCTAACAGTGCAAAGTCTATACGTTTTAACTGGGTCTGTTGGATTTTCTCTCCAGACAATTCGTTGCAAGTCCCTCTGACCGGGTTCGATCAATATCTGACGATACATCATACGAATGTCTGCAGTAAAAGCAAAAGCGTGTTTCCTAAAACGCAGCATTATGGAGAACAGATCTTGTTGAGGTATTTTACCATTCATTTGAAGTTGATTTAAGGAGACACCAGTAGTTGTTAAGGCAGACCCATTAAAGACAACTCTCAATTTTGTTGACGATTTTTCCGGCCGGAAAATACCATGGTGTGGAAAATAGTAACAATATTTAGGTTCTATTTCGTTAGAGACTTCCTTCATATGTCCCAAATTTTTATATTCCTCAATAAAATCAAGATACAATTTTTTAAAGTTTGTGTTACGTTCTAAGCGTCTTGAGAGAGAATTTAACTGGTTAATTGCCATAAGCCTAGATTCACCCAACATCTTGTCTGTTTTCAACGGCATACTCACTACGTACCGTCCCTCTCTTGTTCTAAAATGAGTTTCGGCAAAATGTTTTTCACATTCTAATTCTTCACTACTTAAAATAGATTCAGAGCCATTAACATTTTCTAGTTCAAAAAATTCACGAAGAGTCTTTTCAAGATTTGATTCTTCATGCACAAGCCCACAATAAGTGTACCCTGTAGTATTTTTGGCTAAGCTTGATCCGCTTACAATATATCCAAATGCAGTTTCTTGTAGTATTAAATCTTCCATATATAATTTTCCCGTTCTTAGCATGTCAAAAAATAGCTGCACGCCGATCAAAGCATCAATCTTGGCAGGTTTATAGAATGCAGGATCGGCTAATTTAATATTTTTATTCAAATTCTTAAAATCTACCTTTAAATACGTGGAAGGGCTTAAGTGCGTAATTTTTGACACGATCAGAAATTCCGTTGATCTTACAAAGTCATTAGATTTATTCGAAATTTCTGCTGAGACGCGTGCTTTCACCGGAATATAAGTTCCGTTTAAACCAGAAAGGGAAATATTAATTTTTTCTCTTTTCAATCTCAAAAGATTTGCACTCTCCATAGTGAGGGCATTGATTTGAGAGCCAGAATCAAGGATGCATCTTAATGGATATTTATTTCCACTAATATCTTTAATATAAACAATCGATGTGGCTAGAATAATATCAAACACATTTTGAGAACAGCTGGCACTAGCACAGACTGGCGCCTTTAAATTCTCCGAGGAGATATTCTGTTCAAGGTTAGAAGGTGCTTCTTGTTCGAAAAGTGATGATTTATTAATCGTGTTTACATTGTTTTCAACTTCCGGGTTCGAAGAATAATGCAAGAGTGAATTATGCCTTTTAGTACAAATTTTACAAACAATTTTTGATTTACAGTCAACAATTTTATGAGAATAATTCAAACAATTAATGCATAATGAGTGTTTTTTAACTAAGTTGAATCGCTGTTTAGGATTTAATCGAAGAAATTCTGAACATTTAAAAATGGAATGCATTCGAGATTTACAAATTGGACAAGATATATTTGAATTAGAATCAACAATAAGACTTTTAGCCTTGGCAAACACTTTCGGTTTCATTTGGTTTGCGTGTCCTTCTAGGTTTTCCAAAAATGTACAACGCGTTTTAAGAAAGTCAATAAGGTCTTCCCATTTTGGTAAATTAGACGTTTTCAATGTCATTTCAAAGGACTTTCTTGATTCCTTATCAATTTTCATGAGTACTACATTAATAAGTATATTCGCGCTTAATTGATCCAACTGTAAATCTAGAGAATTTAATGCTCTAACTTCTTTTATTACCTTATCGAGGAGAGATCTCAATTCAAAAGCCGATTCATGGCTAATTTTTTCTAAATTTAAAAGTTCGCTAATATGTTTGTTTACAAGTAATCGTTTATGTTCGTAGCGCTCTTGTAGTGCCTTAAAAAGCGAATCGAAAGTGTCTTCTGTAGTTTGAATTTGCCTTGCGTTACCAATTAACGAAGACTTCAAATAATATAATTTATGCGACTCATCCAAACCTTCATTTAAAGAAATCAAGGAATTAAATTGAGCCTTAAAATTATGCCATTCTTCAATATTACCTGAAAATTTGGGCAATGGGATTTCAGGCAATCTTATTTTAATATTATTAGATTCAACATTCAAATTTTCTAACTGAGATTTAATTTGAAGGTATCTTACCTCCAAATCTTCGATTTCTTCTTCAATGCTGTCCAAGGCCTTATCAATTTCTTCGAAATCTCCATCTTCAGAACTTTCACAATATTCTAATCTCAGCTCTTCTAGCTGATTTTTAACAGCTTCCAAATTATTTATTTTTGAAGTAATAACAATAGAGTCACTCAATTTACTATCGTCATTCAAAAAATTTGAAAGTCTTGTTACCTTTGCCTTTAGCATTCCTCTTTTCCTGTTTAAAACTTTAAGGTCCGCCATTGTTAAGGGCGTCGAAAAGCAAAGGTTCGAATTGAAATAAAGTTCTTATAACTATATCCAAGGTGGTAATTCTTCACCCTCCGGCTCGACGGACCAAAATGTTAGGGACTCAGTAAAGCATTCAAAGTGGACTGTACTATTTAATC
>JAOUZG010038692.1:625594-643382 GCA_026289955.1 Argiope argentata | reverse complement strand
TTGAAATGTTAGAAATTTGTAAAATAACAAAGATCGATTCTTATACCATAATGTAAAACCAAATAAATGAAGCTTTTGAACAAAACTGAAGTTGATTGAAGAAAAAAATTTCGAGTAGTTCTAAGTTACTTAGTTAAGTACTTTAAATTGATTCATTCTTAAAAGGGGAAATTGCATCATCAATTCAATTTGAAGTAGTGCTATACAAGAGTCTAGACGAATTACTTGATTTAGATAGAGGGAAGAACGCGACATGTAATTGAAAATGTCTCGTCGTTGACAAAGAAAAAAAAAGAATTTTAAAAATTACTAAATATTTTTTTTACTATAACAATATAACTTTATTGGGACAAATGACATTATGGTTCTAATCAATTAATTTTTAACTGTTAGTTTTGCAAATTATTGGCAGTTAATTTAAACACGTTTTTTTTTCAGGTTATGCTAAGATCATTTATCATGGTTTTCAACTTATGATTTTTAAATGTTGTTTATGCAATTTTAGAAGGTAACATATTATGAATATGTATCTTATGCTCCACTTACATATACTGTAGCACCTTTTGAAATACCGTTTTTATTTTTATTTACAAATGTAGTTTCTAAATGAATTAAATATCGATATTTCTTATTTTTTATATTATCCCAATAACTTTATATATTCAACGAACTATATTATTGGAACTAAACTATAACAATTTGGAACAATATAGAGCAATGATAGAGTGGAAGTAAACGATGCCGAGCAGTTAGTATTTGTTTTTCACTTATACCAGGCACTTTTTATCATGTCAGAGCATGATGTTTTTGGGATGAGGTTTTTGGCGTCAACGAAAATAAGTAGGCGAAAAATAAAAATTTTATTATCTGCGCGCGCATCACAAAAATTAGCTTTTTATAACGTGTTGCCCTCGCATTTACAAAAACTCTGATTTTAAAAAAAGTTAATGACTACAGCAAATAAAACCTTGTAAAATGTCCTTTTCAGCAAGTGATAATATGAAATAAAAATAATTAGGAAGTGCGATATTTTTTAATACAATAAATGCGAGATAAAGTTTTTTGGATCATTTGCAGTACTAAAGTGACTCATTCAATGAAACATTTAAAATGAATAAAAATATAATTTAACTTATACGAGTATGGGGTGCTTGGCCATTTGAGAAGTTATGTTTTGACATGATACATTGAAATATGCAAAGAAGATTTCATTTTATTCTTTTTATGTATTTATGGGTTTAAAAATCTATAGAAGTTTTGTTATCCTTTGTTACGTTATTGTTTAGGAAGAAAAATGTAGGGAATTTTTTCATTTGTAATAATTGTGATAAATCGTCAAAACATAAAAGCAATCGCAAATTTTTCTATCTGTAAACTCCGCTTTGGTAATGTTTGTTTGGTTTCAAAATTGCCAAATGGACCTAATGTCTTAACGTGGTAATAGACATTACCTAATAAATTCGATAACGAAACAATTGTGAAGAATTATTGACATCATCTGCTTAAAAATTTGTCGGGAATATTAAATGCATTTAATTCCAATTAGATGGTTCAAATACGTGCACGTGATTTTCACAATTTGAGGTATTAAAATCGTGTTTATTAATTGTCCTTTATATGTCCTGTTCGTGTATTCTAATAAAATAGATCCCATAATATAAAACTTAAATGTAGTGCTCTCCTGTCTTCTAAATTTTGCTGCATTGCAACTACATTTTTGTATTACATCTATAAACTAAACAGATTTTTTAAAAAACTTTTTCTTCATTTTAAGAATATAACGAAATCACATGATTAAAATTTTGATGCTACAGCAATGTAGTTTATTGCGGGAAATTCAGTAAAAAAATATATATTCTTAAAAAATTCCCAAATTTCAAGAAAAATTTGTATTACTATTAAATTTGTATCTTTAACAATATCTATCTATCTATCTATCTATCTATCTATCTATCTATCTATCTATAAATCTATCAGGAAATTTACTTACGTGCAACAATATTTTCATGGAGAAAGCCAAAAAATATAATTTTTAATTAAATAAAATTTTAATTAAGTTTTCAAAAAATATCTTTAAACGGTACTTTCTACAGAGCATATGCGCCAGATTTGGTAACTATGGTTAAACGGTCTGGCTTCTACCTCTTCAACACACATATTAATATTTATAAATAGTAAGTATTGAGCTTGGAGATCTAATTTAATACTAGCCAACTAAATAAATTATTTTGGCGTCATCATCTGAAAATCGCCAAGCAAACTGAAATGCAACTATCTTGGCTTTTTTTTGAATAATGTGGCTTTATGATCTTTACATTATCTAAAAATCATTAAATAAACCCTTTATCTTAACATTCTTAGCATTATCTGGAAATCGCAAGTAAACCCAGGACCGTAATAAACAAATGCCAAAAATAGTCAGAAAGTTTAGAATTCTCAGTGCATTCATGAATAATGTAAGAAAGTGCTTGACACAGGAGTTGGACAAAAAAATATTTTGAAGAAATTATAATTCTTGTTACCATGCTTTATTTTATTCCAGTCATATTTAGAGAACAGCAGGATCACCGGCAGTACTGGTTATATTTAATTTTAGTAAAGATGTTTAAATATCGCTTCATGTTCATGATACCATCGAATTGTCTGGTATTAAATTATTATAATTATCTCACTTACTCTTTGTAAATTGAGTACACGATCCTTCCTAATTAAGACCAATATAGTGGCATCATAATTATATTAAGAACATGAACGTTTGCTTAATATATCTTCCAAATTCATTGAACCTATCAGGATCCGACTACACCAAGTTGGGGCCCGGGGCAAAAACTTCTGTGGGACCTTTTCTGCTTTACTACTCTAGTTATTCATTAAAGAAGGAAACGTAAAATAAAATGTGCATTCGATTTGAGGGCCCCCGTTTATGTGGGGGCCCAGGGCAACTGCCCTGTATGCCCCTGATCTAGTCAGGCAAATGGAACCTATATTTTTTATTCGCCTTATGAAAAACACGAACATTTGAAAAAACAATCCTTCTTCTTTAACTTTAAACAATGGAAGAAAACTGCGTGGTTAAATATTTGATGACACAAACAAAGGATTTTAATTCTAAACAACAATATAATGTATTGTTTAGAATTAGATAAAAGAATATTTTTTTTAAAAAAAATAACAAAATTTAGGAAAAATTTGCAGGGTTTTTATTTGATACAATAAAAAAGAATTTTTTAAAATAGTCAGTCTTAATTTTAATTAATTAAAGTTCCAAATTTGAATTTTTTTTAAAAAAATTGTTCTATGATCCTTGGCTAGATTGGTAGCTAAAGGTCAAGCGGTTCAAAATATAAAGCAGCATTACAGACACACACATGTGCAACTTTTGTATTAGCTTTCATTAAAATGACATTCATATGAATATAAATGCTGACTGTCAATAAAACTTCATTTCCATTATGCTTTGATTTCAAAATTTTTATATAATAAATTATTAATTACAGATTTCTTTCTGAATCATTGTTAAATTAAGTTTATATAGTAATTACTTGTTAATATTTCCATGTTGTTAACTTTTGCAACTTCCTTTCATATTTCTCTTCGCTATAATTTGAAATAGATATCATTAAAATTTAATAGCATTTTTATTATTAGAATTTCTTAGCTTCGAACTATTTAATTAGGCTTTTTTTTATTTTACCTTTTCCAGTATATAAGTTGCTCTCTGATTTTTAGTAAATATTAAAAACAACTAGAGAAAATTTTTGGAAGTTGGATTTTATTTATTTTTTTATGTTCAACTCTCAATAGTGTCCAACTTATATAGTAATTTATTCTTTATCAGTAATTATTTAAAAATTAAACCAGTGGAAGCGATCTCCCAACAATTTTCGGATATACTCCCCAATAAGCTTGTCATGACAGAAAAAGCTTTTCTGGGCATTGGTAAACAATAGTTACGAATTATTAACTTTTCTTGTGAATTTGACATGCTTACTGAATCCATCTTAAGCTATAGTTGTAAACCCAATCTTATCTATTTAGCTCTCTTCTTTTAGTAGTTATGTTAACTTATATTCGAACATGTGGACTGACGAACTGAATCTTAAATAGATTTTTTTTTAATTTGAAAGAAATTGGCAAATTTAGTGTGAAGATTGTATATCAAATTTCTATGGTCTAACTCAAAGCGTTTTTGAGTTATCATTATCATAGACAGACAAGTAGATGGACATTTTCCAAAAATGGGTTTTTCCATGTGAATCTCCATGTTTTAGGGAGATTGAAAACATGGAGATTCGTCAGGATCTCAAACCTGAATTCTTTGAGGATTACTGTACTTCCTCTATATTTCTTCGTATATGAGAAAGTAAAAATACGTGTACACACTATCATCGCAGGTATCTTTCTACTACTTATATGAATCGAATCTTAAAATAGAATGTAACTTGGAGTTAAATCACAGAAGTTTGTTTATCAAGGAAGTAGTTAACAGTATCTGCCAAGTGTCAAAAGTAAATTTTAATTGTTATATTCAGCCTTACTTGAATGTCAGACAAGCAAGTGTCAAAACTAAATTTTAATTGTTATATTCAGCCTTACTTGAATGTCAGACAAGCAAGTGTCAAAACTAAATTTTAATTGTTATATTCAGCCTTACTTGAATGTCAGACAAGCAAATGTCAAAACTAAATTTTAAATGTTAGATTGAGCCTCACTTGCATGTCAGTCAATAAAGTGTCAAAACTAAATTTTAAATATCAGATTGAGCCTTAGTTTGAATGTCAGTTAAGCAAGTGTCAAAACTAAATTTTAAATGTCAGATTGAATCTCACTTGAATCTCAGACATTAAAGTGTCCCAACTAAATTTTAAATGTTATATTGAGCTTTACTTGAATGTCAGTCAAGAAAATGTTAAAACTAAATTTTAAATATTTAAATCAGCCTTACTTTGAATGTCAGTCGTGCGAGTGTCAAAACTAAATTTTAAATGTTAGATTAAATCTCATTTGGATGTCAGTCAAGAAAGTGTCAAAACTAAATTTTAAATACTAGACTGAGCCTTACTTGAATGTCAGTCAAGAAGGTGTCAAAACTAAATTTTAAATGTCAGATTGAGACTTACTTTAATGTCAGTCAAACAAGTGATAAAACTAAATTTGCACCTGAATATAATTTTGCAAACATCTCAGGTTCTGAAATGTACTTCATCTGTGCTATAGCAAATATTCCTTACCATTGAATTATCGATCCTTTTAATAACAACGGTTTAAAAGTCTAAAAAGAAAGAGTGTATTTTCAAGCATTGCAAATGACTTTGAATTTCTTATATGCATCGAAACAGTAAGATTCAAAACAGAATTCGACTCGATTCAAAACTTGCATCATTTTGACATTTTATTTATTTATTTTTAAAATTTAATTGTTAAAAACGTCTACATAATGGTTAAGAGATGTAGATTAATTTTTCAAAGAAATTCGACTTAAGTATTATATATATTTATTTTTCATAGCAATAAACAAATCTTTGTATTAGATGAATAATTTTGCATCTAATTATTTTTTGGATTGCAAAGGATTAAGGGGGCAGTGAGTTATATCACTAAACCAAATTTTGAAATTACATTTGGTTGTTGGTCCTTACTTACTTATCGGTGATTGCAATTCAATTGTGTTACGGCAAATATTCCATGTACGCTTATTCTCAATTAATTTAATAGCTATCATTTATAGGTCTCACGCACTCAAACATGGTAGATGTCCTTCATACTCTTGTGTGCATTGAGATAACCAAAATCAAAATGGAATATGTCATGGAATTAAAACGTAGTAGTTTGTATGTAAAAAGATTACTTACGACATCAAACAAATAAGTATTAAAACTAAAATTTGAAATGCCTGAATAGACATTTACTAACGACTCAAGTGTCTGAATCGCGCATCATTTGCCATGCCAGGCATTCTATGCCTCTTTATCCTCAACTGAAACACAGTTCCGTGTTTAACACTGGGCATGCCGACCAAACAAAAGACCCTGGACGCTGCCGAGCGTAACTCAGTCGCATCTCATTGTGTGTCTACAGGGAAAAAGTAGATCCCTCCTGCTTAAGAATTCAAGGTAACGCCTGCAAAACTACACAAATAAAGGCATTTATTTTACTTCTCAAGTCAGTAGGACTTGTCTTTCTGTACCAGCCACGGGTCTCTTCTTTTTTAATTGCACCCGGAGGGCCAGAAGGATCGAGCCCGGTCCCTAACCGGATAGAAGGTGCGCCGTGGAGCCCAGCCCAGATAAAAACGGCGCGTATGTATGAATGCGCGAATGAATGAATAAATATACGAGATACTCATATATATAAGAAGATAAAGGGAGAGATCGGGTAGCTGCAGATCTGCACCACAGACTTGAGGTTGGGGAAAATACAGTCTGATAATAAATGGATTAATTCAATAAATTTTGGGGCGAGGACAGATGGATGGACTTGCGCTTGCAATGTTGTATCATTGCGCAATGTTTTTCGATCTCTCAGGAATGAGAGTTGCATGGAAAGTATGTTTTAGATTTATAATATAAGCAGTAAATGAAGCAAGATCCCTTGATGTATTCATTTCAAGTGTTTTGCTATCAAAGACAGTCTCTCGTCCTTGTGCTTATCTGTACTGAAATTGAAATGTAGATTGAGAGGTTTAAAGCATTTAGGATCTCAATGAGTCGATAAAATTTATGAAATTCGGAATGTCTAGTATAATTTTGGGATTGCCAAAGAGATTCTTTTTACATGTTTATAAAGGCGTTCATCATTTGTATTTGAATAAAAATTCCAAGCCTGTTTTGTTTTAAATAGATTACCTCTATATTAAATCTCCTAGAACCAAAAAGATAATAATCCAAAATATAATATATTATTTAATTTCAATAAAGTTTAAGTTAATTATAATAACTTCAGTAAAATTTTATCAGCAATTTTGTCCATAAAATATTTTATATGCCATTAATTTTAATGTTCCCATTATACATCAATTTTCCTTTTAAGTCTTGAAATGTAATCTATAAATAGCAATACTGAATGTAGTTTAGAGATAAATGATTTAAATAAATAAATACATAATCTTGTGTTTAAATAACATTTTTAATGAATAGCATACAACATTTTGAGAATTTCCATAATTTATGACAATGTTTTTTAAATGGGTGCAAGGACAAGGAATTTTTTGAATGGGTGCAACTAAAACGAAAATTCGTTGTTATTTATTTAGCTACTTTTTCAATTAGATAACGAAAATATCATCATAATTTTTCTAGGACAGTAATGTAATATAAAGAAAATAACAACTTTTTTAAGATAAAATTATCTCATTAGAAATTTATAGTATGATATAGATGTTCTAAACAACTACTGATGAAAACAACAAAAATCCTCCTATTATAGATCTCTCATATAAATAATGCATATGGGAATAATGCTCCATACGGGATTGAGGCCCCATATGGAAATAATGCATCAAGTTATGGATTTATTAAATATTCTCTAATCAATTATTAAGAATGACATTCTCAAGATTTTCTAGAATATTTCTCTAGTATCAATATATACTTTCTTCACACAGCGATAAAAATTACTACTATGTATTCTCGAATTTTGAAATCCTTCATGCATTTGCGCATGCGTCAAAAAGCGTTAAGCTCGTCCAAAAAAGGAGAGAGAGGAAAGAATATTGGAGGAGATGTTTACATTTAGCAATAGTTTGAATCCAGATTTTTCGAAGAATTAAGCAGATAATTGCTCATCCTTTGCATATAACATTTGAACGAAGAATCATGAGAAATAAACCGATGTCTGTGAATGGCTTGAAGAAAATTATTCGTAAATTTAAAGTTACAAGGGATTACAGGGGACTGTCCGGAACTAGGGAACAATGCTGTGAGAATCAGAAAATTGTGGAAGAAATTGGGAAGCAGTGTTTCAAGATTAGTGGATCAATGAATTATAAGCTTTAGAAGTGCACCAAGGACCTTATCAATATCCAGAACAACCATAAAAAGAGCTTTGGGCTACATTTTACGAAACTCTCTGTATAAAATTTAAATTTTGCAGCACTTGTAAACAGGAGATTCACAGAAAGAATTTATTTTGCCAACTTCATTCTTTCTAAAATTGACGACAAAAAAAATCATGGATTCCAAAGTTTTCGTGAACTAACGAAGCGTATTTTACTTTATTAAAACAAGCGAGAGCACAAAATTATAGGATATGGTGATCATCCAATTCTGTTTTTGGAAAATTCATTGACATTCAACTTTTGTTATAATTTGATGTGGCAAGACTGTTGTCTTCATTATTGGTCCATTTTTTCCGAATTACCTACACCAAAAGGAATCATTCATTGTACAGTTAGAGGCTGTAGTTATTGTAAAGTTTTAGAAATAATGTAGCCGGGATCCTAGCACAGAGGTAGCTCGTCTTCCTCTGATCTAAACGTTCAGGGTTCGAGTCCCGGTTAGAGCATGATTGTTCTTCTCTTTGCTGTGTGTGATAGTGCCTCCCTGTAAAATGCGGATGTGCAAGCGAATATGATGAGCGTGTAGCTAAAGTCGTACTCTGGGCCCTAGTTGGCGCTTCAAACAAGAGACGCTTAATTCGACTTAAATCCACTGATGCATCAGCAGGCTTGTCCATGGCAAGGGTCATTAGATACAACCATAACAGAAATAATGTGATCCATGCTTTATTAGAATGAAATAGCCTGCATTCAGCAATATTTATGCAAGGTGGAGTTCCGTATCATACTGTTCAGTTTGTTAATCAACTGTCTCACCAAAGTTATATAAAAATCGTATAATCAATTGATGTTTCCAAAATGCTTGGTCATTTCGTTCACCTGATTTGAATCCTTTCGATTTCTGGTTGTGGGGTTATTTTAAAGATCCCCCAAAGCCATAAGTCTAACTGTTGTTGATTTAAAAAATCTCATTACTGGACGAGCTAAAGAAATTTCCAAGAAACATTAGGGGCTACTGTGGATCCCACTGTCTTGCATCTGTAACATTTCATTGGATTTAAAAGCTCATATATTGGGCAAATATTGTAATAATTCATTTCATATATTTTAACAAAAAAAAAATTGGACTAAATTTAATTAGTTTTTAATTGTGTTATTCATTTCTCATGTTGAAAATGTAACAAATACGACAGAATGTAACAAAACAAATGTAACTAAAGTTTCTTCAACGTACTTCAAATTGTTTTTTCTTCTGCAATCTTTGAAACACTTGCGCTTTAATTATAACCACTTTGACTTCATGTACTAGAAATTGACGATATTGAATATTGTAGTCTATGAATAGGTTTGAACAGATTATTATGTTGTTGTTGTTACTTATGGTACTTGCCTATGGACACCCTCCCCCGCTGATACAGCATTAGAGTTAAGCCGAAAGGAGCGTCTCTAGTTTTTGAAGTAGTGCCAACTAAGGCCAAGAGTACGATTTAACTACACACTCGCCACATTTGCTCCCAGATCCCCTTTTTAAAGGGGGGCATAGTCACACATCTCACAGATGGCACACAGAAGAACAACCATGCTCAAACCGGGACTCCCAGAACACGAGGAAGACGTGCTACCTCTGTGCCAGAAAGCCGGCTCATAAAAAATATATTTGCATGGCACATTAAACAAAACTATCATGAAACTTGGGATTCTAATATTTGAAACATCTAATATTTGATTTCTGCGGTGAATCCAGGCATTTTGTGGCTCAGAAAATGTCTATTATTAAATTCATAATTGGCTATTTAATTCTACATTTCCAGACAGCCGGCATCCTTGCATAGAGTTAGCGCGTCTTCCTCGTCATCCCGGGTCCAAGTCCCGATCAGGGCTGTTACTTCTGTACACTATCTGTGAAGTGTATGAATGCCCCCCCCCCCTGTTAAAAGGGCCTGTTCAAACGAATGTGATGTGTAGCTAAGTCTTACTCTTGTCCCTTGTTGGCGCTACTTCAAAAACAAGAGAGGCGTAAATTCTCTGAAGGTTGTCAGAGTGCTTGCCCATGGCAAGTGACACTAATTTATTAATTTCTCATATTGAAAATATAATAAATACCAAGTTTCTTCAACGTACTTCAAATTGTTTTTTCTTCTACAGTCTTTCAAGCACTTGTATTTAATTATAACCCCTTTGACTTCAAGTACTAGAAACTGGCAATACTGAATATTGCACAGTCCTTGAATATGTTTTAACAGATCATTGTAAACTTGGTGATCGAATGTCAAAGACAGCAACTGTAGAAATATAGTTTTCCCGAAACGACAGTCCGCATCAGAAGTGTGGTAGGGACCTGATGGAATCTTCTGCGTAAGGGAAGGTACCGGATGCATTAATTACACAGAAACAAAGAAGCAAAAAAAGGAGCCGATTTCGAACAATCATTCATGATGGCAAACGACAAACAGAAGAAACGACATTTCACACCTCCCGGCGCACGGAACGGGAATAACAATTACTAAAGCAGACAAAGAAAACGGCTACTATTAGAGCTCTTGGGAGCTATTATTCCTCGTTCGGCCAGCCCTAGCTGGCTGGCTGGTCTTGCATGACAATGAACACACCAATGATATGGGTGTGGAACCAGATTGCTTCGCGCATGCGCTGCAACTATTTAATCTGATGGAATTATTAGATGGCGTTTTTATTCTCCCATGCCGATTTTAGGATGGCATTTTTCAGTCTAATCACTTTCATTAAATTATCATTTTCTTTTCCTCCTCTTGTTAAGGAGAGAGGGTTGCTGTTGCTTCCTTTTTTCTTTTATTATCATGTTCAGGTATTCGAAATGATGCCATCAAAACCTGATTATCGTTCCTGTTGAAAAGTTCCATCCCGGATGCGAATGTGGTAATATATACAGCATTTTTTGACGTGCTACTGCATCTATTTTCATGTCAAAACAATGCCCTTAAAACGATCACAATTAATGGTTTCTTTTATTAATAGGTTTTTACTTTCCCACACCAAAGCTTTGGAGTAGACGAAAACATTTAAAAATATATATTTGTACAGAGACATGAATTATTGCTATCGTCAAAACCACAAATTCAAAATTTTGAAGTGTGGTCCAAAATGTAAGTGTCAATAGAGTCCGAAAATAAATTCGAATTATTTTTGCCTCCATTTGAGCAAATTTTTCAAAAACGAAAGTTTATTTTGGCTGATGGATTTAATAACTGGAATTTGCCGGCTTTCTGGCTCAGAGGTAGCGTGTCTGCCTCGTGTTCTGGGTGTCCCAGGTTCGAGTCCCGGTTAGGGTTGTTCTGTGTGTTATCTGTGAGATGAGTGACTGTTCCCCTTGTAAAAGGGGCTGTGCAAGCGAATGTGGTGAGTGTGTAGCTAAGTCAAACTCTTGGCCTAGTTGGCGCTACTTCAAAAACAAGAGACGCTCATTCGGCTTAAAATCTACTGATGTATCATCAGCGGGCCTTGTCCAATGGCAAGCTCCATAAGCAACAACAACAACAACATAACTGGAATTTAAATCAAAATTATGAATCTGTGTCAAGTTCCGAAATAAATAAATTAATGGAAATTCTACTTGTCTGTGTGAATATGAAGAAACCCAAGTGGTGTAAATATGAAGAACACAAAATTTAAGTGGTTGAAATTTTATATTATTTTATCAGAACCTTCAACTGCCTACTCCTATTCACATACGTAAAAATCTGAATGACCAGTCACTATACAACCCTCCCCTTAGGAAGTTCTTCCCTTCATCAATATGAGGAGTCGGAACTCAACCGTTTTCTGTACCTACCCTTTTGCAAGAACCAAGCACCATGCCGGAAGCTTCTGTTCCTCCCGGGGAGATATGATTTTATCAGAATTGTATATCGATATAAAATTTTGAGCCGAATCCTCGATATTTAGATTGGCAATCGATCTATTTATTCATATGTATATGAATGTAGCTATTCAAATAAGGCAAGAAACAAAGAAAAAAAAACGAAATTATGTAGGTGAGTGTGACAAACTTCCTATTGAATTTTAGATAAAAGATATATTTAATTTAGATATATTTAATTTTAGATAAAAACTGTCTAAGAAAATTGCCTAGAAAGCGCATTCATTTCTTTTCAATTTATATGAAATCTCACCATAAAATAAGTTTTACTTAAGTATAAGAGAAAGTGGAAGGTAGAACTCATCAACGAATATCAAGAAAACTTCCTGTGATTGAACTGTAAATAGAAGACTGGAATATGCAATTAGAAAATTTTTAGAATGATGCAAACAAGATTATCCAAGTTTCATTAGAATCCATTCATCTTTTTAGAAGAGTGCAATTAAGTGAAAGGCTGAGTAATTTGGTAATGGACTTTGATCTCGAGATTAATTTTTTAAATACAGCTAGTAACTCAGCCCCTATTACTATAGCCGTATAAACAGGGATTCAAGATTAAATTGTCAAGATTTTAAGATAAAATTCTATTAAAGATGCATGATATAATGAACTTTCTAGACGATAAATCTTTGACCTTTAAATTAAGGTTATCTCTTAATTCTGATTGGAACATTTTTTATTATTTCAATTTGAAAAAGACAAAGTGTTTCTAAAATGGGTAAGAGATTGAAATTAATTTTTTTATTTAAATTTATTATTATTTTGTCCTAATTAAGGATTTGATATAGAAATATTCAGTAAATTGCTATTCATTTATAAGTCATATCATTGTATCTGAAGGACATAAACTTATAGCCTAGTATCGAATATCAGTATTAAATACTAGTATCAGTGCTGTCTGCGATATGGTATGTCCTCGGTACTTGCATATTAGACCGTCTTCACCAATGGTCGTCAACAGTTTAGTAACTCATTGGCGACGGATTTAAATCTAGCGATAAAGATCAACGGATTACACCATTTCCGGATTGCCGTAATTGGCGGTTTAGGAACCCATTGGCGACGACTTCAAATTTGACTATAAAGTTGGACAGTCTAATTCGTAAGTACCATGTCCTCTTAGTTCTTACCTATCATCTAATTACAATGTATTTCTGATTTCTAAAACATTACAACTATTTTTCAAATTGGCGGTTAATACAACAATTTGAATCCACTAAAACTATTATATTTGTTAATTATAATTAATCAGGAAAAAAATATGCCACGAACTGTATTATTTCACTTCAAAAACAATTTATACTTTCTGCATATAATTGTCAAGATAAGAAAATATCTTTTCTATATATTCTCAAAATTTATTTGCTAGCTTATTTAAGTCTTGAGTTTGCTTTAAAAGTTTTTTAAAATTTATTTATCTTGTATAGCCATTCAACGAGCAGTAAATGCTGGTTAGGCAGCAAGTTTTTAGTTATGGAAATTCGAAATAACTTAGTTATTATTAATTTTACATTTTACTTACTTATTCTACAGATTCTGCCATTAAAAACAGATAAAATCCTGAAGAGTAAGATACAATGAAGAATATATTTTTTTCAAACACAAAATCTGCGTTCTGTACAAAATCTGAATAAATTATAATAAAGAAATATTTGGGCAAAACTGGATTATCATGCTTGAAGAATCAATATCAATCAATAGAAGAAAAAAACCTGGATCATAAATCAACATCAGGAGAATGTAATGTACATTTTATCCAAAGTCATGCAATTAAAATTTTGTTCAATTAAAAAAAGGATTTCACAGATTTATTACAGCATTTATCAGAAACAAATACTTCATGGTTTAATAGAATTTCAGTTTTCATGCTGCTTTGACAAAAGGAAAAACCGCAATGTCTAAACTACTGAAATAGACATCCGTTAAACAACGATGAAACACCATAAATGGAAGCTTGTTATGTCATAGTGCATTTATTGGTAGGCCCTTATCTTATCTAACCAAAATGATAAATAGAGGAAGTTCAAGGGCATGTAATGAAAGTGCCAATGAAAATAATCAACAAAACTTAAGTTACAATTGAGCATGTAATTTTTGTACATGAAAAGTTGTTGTAGTAGTTCATGAGAGTAGTCTATTTTATGAGAAGTTGATGGTATAATTCTTCATCGAGGTCGTAAGTTTCTGGAATTCAACACACGCTTCCAAAAAGAATCTTACGTGCCATTAAGCATGGTCTACGTTAAATATCTCGATGAGGCTTACACTTCTTCAAGTTGGGAAAGTGGAGGAGTGGGAAGCTGGCCAAAGAATTTCCTCATTGTCTATCATTTAAAATTTTGTGTCCCGTCCCATAGAAGGCTTAGTATGGTTTCAAAATCTAAAACTTATCTATTAAGATAATTTAGATATCTCAGTATAGATATAGATATAGATATCTCAAAGTGTAATTTCTACAAGAACAACAAGATAAAAATGAAACACATTTAAAATGGATGGTCATTTGAAATATTTATACATCTAACCTCCAATCTTTTGGTAGAATGAATATGGGAAATTTTACCGATTATTACTCGAACCTCAACAGAAGATGGGGGGGGGGTGCTAACTCAAGGGCTTACTGTTATAACTGCTTCATTTCAGAAGTGAACTCCTCGCAATTGAGATTGGTCTTGAGGCGGTTTCTGAAGAGAACTACTTTGGTGATGTCTGGATCTTGTCAGATAGCCGCAGTGCGCTTCAACATCTTAAAAATCGATTAAATGCCGGAGACCGTACTAGTATTTCGATACACAATAAGCTCAAGACCATCTCTCAACATCATCAAATACATCTTCACTGGTTGCCATCACATGTTGATATTCACGGCAACGAAATGGCTGATAAACTGACCAAAGAGGGTTGCCTTCAAAATACCCCACCTTCTACCAAACTGACCTATCAGGAGCTTTCCTCCATCAAAAAATCCGCCATCACAAAAGATTGGCTGGTTCCTCCATCAAACAACTGGTACAAGGGGCCTAAGCCAGGTTTCTTTCTTTCCATCTCAGGAGATAGGTCATCCCATACTTGCATTTCGCGACTTGCCAGATGACACTTAAAATATCTTTAGTTCTCTGGTCGAAAGAAATCCTTTCCCCTTTGTCCTAAATGTCAACACTTCCAGGCTACTCCTTCTCACATCCTTGAGTGTCTTGACCTCAGTGTAGGGGATATTTATTCATCTCCTTGGACAGTCCCCGACCATCTCAGAATCAACGGTTTATTTGATCTGGTCTGACTCTGACAGACCATGATGGAGATAAGAAGAAGAAGAAAGAAGAAGACTGATTCACTTACTAATGTCCCTTGTCCTTTTAAATTATTTAAAAACCCATTCTTAAAACAAAAACTTTAGATCAGAAAACCACTCGAATATAAAGTGCTTTAAAGCAAATCGGCGGTGGAGGGAGGGGGGCCACTCTTAAGGCCCGAGGGTCCAATCTTTATTTATGAGCCCATAACCAACTGCATCTTACCTTGGAGGTGAAAGTGCGGCTGCAGGAAGGTTTTATTTATCGCACATGTGCAGAATAGGAAGTTGATTAATCATAGCCCACCGCTTATAGCGCACAGAAAATGCTATGTAAATATATGAATCCACCGAAGGAATATGCTGAAGTGAGTAATAGCCGCTAACGCCTACGTACGCCATCCACAGCTGACTGATGAAATGAACTTTCCCTTTGTTTGGAGCAACGGCAAGCCTTGTTTCATCTGCTCTGAACCTCTCCTGTTACTTTCAATATCATAATCCTAATGCGGTTCATCAGGTTCGAATAGAATGGTTCCATAATTAGTGTTTTATATTTTTGTAATCAACCGCTCGGGTGGTATCCATTCGAGATTGGTGAATGCTTTCATATTGCATGCAAATTACTGCTGGATTTTAGTTTATTTAATTGGCTTTATGTTTTAAAATTTCATCGTAAATTTGTCATTACTCAAAACCAGATCTTTATTATTTCTTTGCCAAGAAAAGAAATGTTATTTTGTACAACTGTGAACTATTTTTTTGTAAATTATTTCAATGCATTCTATAATATTTGAAATCTGACTCTGTTCTAATTTTTTTAAAAAATTAAATGCAGTGGCTTGTCGTTTTTTGTTACTTTTAAATAAATGAGATACATATACAAGTAATATAAAAAAAACTACTTTTTAAAATTTATTCCTACTTAGATTAACAAAGAAAATTTTTTTAGATAATTTTTTATTAAATAATTACAATTAATATAAATATGTATATAAATTTGATAAAATCAGAATATTAAGCGGCAAAATAAAAAGCGAATTTTCTTGCAATTTCCCATTTTCCTTTCTATATATATGGTGTTCGAACTTGCAGTCCAAAGGATGGGAATCTAACGCCATACCAACCAGACTATCCCGGCCTAACAATTAAAATTACTATAAATAATTGATCAAAAAGTTATACTAGCATTGAATTAACAACGCTCATTGAGGATTCAAAGCCAATTCTGGCAATGCAAAATGCGGGATTTTCCTACACCAGTTGGGGTCAGGGCCCGATTTAGCCTAATTGATGCCAGGAGCAAAAACTTCTTTAGGGCACCCTTTGTTTCACTATTTTAGTAATGAAGAACATTCATTAAAAAAGGATTCATAAAATAAAATTTATATTCGATTTGTAGGCCCCCACACTGCCCCGTACGCCCCTGACTTAGTCAGGTGCTGGTTGGGGTAAGCAATACTGATTATAAATTTCTAATTTTCTTTATTTCTGTATTATTTTAATTACTTCAAAATGAATCGGAAATGTAGAATAATTAATAATGTTTAATTTTAAATGCATCAATCATTATGAAAATAAACAGAATCGGTTAAAATAATCAACCTATAGCATGTTAAGCCTAACTTCATTAGAGTGGGGGGGAAACAAACTGAATTCGCTACTTATTTGTCAGGTGAGGAAAAGGAAGATTTTTGGCGAGAAAGTTAGTTTTTAATTAATTAATAAAAATAATGAATTGATATTTGGAAAAACATCATTCAAAAAACATCAAAAACACCACTACAAGTTTAAAAATTTTAATTGTACTTGATTGGATAAATAAGATGTATTTTATTAACGATTGAAACTTTGAACAAAATATATATATAGGGAGAGTGTGAGCTAATAGTAGGAATTTAAACGAGTGAACAAATTTAAAATTTGTTTGTATTAACTTTATGTTTTAAAATTTCATTGTAAATCTGTCATTGTTCAAACCAATTTTTTATTCTTTTCTCTGCCTGTAAAAAACATTTTCATTTACTGCAACAACTATTTTTTTATGTAAATTCTTCGTATATGCTCTGTAAAATTTAACATCTGATTGAGTACTGCAAAGATTTTTTTTATTAAGTGATACGACTTGTCCTTTCTTATTACTGTAAAATGGGTGAAATATATAAAAACGCATGCAAAGAATTAAAATTTGTAAATAGGTTTGTGGGAAACTATTCATGTATTTAGTTTTGCTTGTTTATCCTCTTATAGGGATTAAAAATGAAATGAAAAGGTCATTAAAATGTTTTATAATCAGAACCATTCGTTTGTCAATTCATATCAACATTCATTCAAAATAATAATGGATTTATAGATTTTCTAATTCAAAACACGTCAACCTAAGAATGATTAGGTTTCATCTCATTATTTAAAATTATAAAGAACACAGAAAAGATTTAAATAAATATATTGTATTTGAAAAAGCACAAAAATTGATTATTTTCTTTCAGGAACAGTTAGTCACCTTTGGCCTATAAAAAAACAGAGAAATTTTTTCCCCGTATTGCAATTTATTCCATCATTTTCCATGATCGTGTACAAATAATTGCATAGTTGGAAAACATAT
>JAOUZG010038692.1:588917-620594 GCA_026289955.1 Argiope argentata | reverse complement strand
AAGTTTCACATTGACCCGGATGTGACCCCATCCTGTAGGGATGTCCCTATCGGTATCCGAGCGATCAATTCTTTTTGATTTCATTGCTGGGATTTAATCGGCGATTTAATCTGCCTTATGGGTTGTTGGTGAGATGTTAATTATTGCTCGTCTCCGTGATTAATGAGAGGGAAAAGTTTTCGGTGGTTTTGGAGAATGAATGTCGGGGAGGGGTTTGTCCGCCGGGGATGGTAGGAATATGTTAAACAGAGCCCAGTGTAACAAATCCCAAATGGCGTTTGTGATTTAGGTGGGAATCTTTTATTGACATATTCTGCACATGTAATCGAGATCATCTCCCAGGTGGTTAATGGATGGATAGAAGCAGGATGCAAGCTGGAACATGCTATGAGGGCCTAGAAGGTTATATGGGGCAATATTCCGCAATGACTTAGAAGATCAAAAGAAAACATTTGAAAATTACTTCTGTAAGTGCCAAAATAATGATCAATTGTTACAACGCGGACTGTTTGGATAAGAATATATTAAGACATAGGAGTTACTATAGCTCATGATTTCTTTAAAAGGGTTTTTGTTTCTTCGATAGTTAAAGAAGTTACAGAATTAATTTTACGTTATATTTTTAAAGAAAGACTATTTGAATCATCTGAATTACGGTCTACTTCGAAGTATATAATTACTGTAGGAAATTATGATTACAGGACCTATTTTCTAATTTGCAAGCTGATGATTTTCTATTATACTGGAAATGAAATATTAACCTATCATTTTCCAATCATTAAACAGTGACATTGCAAACCTTTTAAAACATATTAGAACGTCGGCGCCAACGGTTTAGTACCTCTTTGGTGACGGATTCAAATTTGGCGATAACCCGTCGATGACAAGAAAACCAACAAAATGGCTGAAGACAGTTAAGGTTTGAACAGTTTTTAAAATATTGGGGATTTTTTGCCATTATTGGTGGTTTAGCAACTCATTGTGGACACCTTCAAATTTGGCGATAAAGAGCGACGGTCTAATACGTAAGTACCACCACTTTTAGCTGAAATAAAAATAAAGTATTAATAGAGTTACATACAGAGAGAAAGAGAGAGAGAGAGAATACGATAAAAGGAAGAGCAGAACAAACATATTTATCTTTAAATTTCCAAAATTGTTCATCAGATAATTTTATTAGGGAATATTTCATTTTCATGTATATTTTTTTTATATAAAAAGAAAATTTCAAAAAATTGGAGAAAATTCGAAATATTACGCATTTTTTTTAAATAATCAGAAATGGTATTTCTTCTTAAACAAAACTGTGGGAGTTTTATCTCCTTAAATAACAATCTACCGCTACATTATTCGAAACATTTTGTATAAATGCATAACGTGAAAGTATTTAGAGCTTAAAAATTTTTGGGTACTTCCGTACTACACCGTCCAACTTTATCGCAAAATTTGAAATCATCACCAATGAGTTGCCACACCGCCAATTATGGCGATCCGGCCATGGTGTAATCCGTTGATCTTTATCACTAAATTTAAATCCGTCGCCAAAAAGGTTACTAAACCATTGGCTACCATTGGCGAAGACGGTCTAATACGTAAAGAACGAATTTTTGAATTAAGCTTTTTGAAATAAGAAGCAATACAACTTTTCCCTTCCTTTCTAACCCTCTATAAACACCTTATTATTAAATGCTTGAATATTTAATACAAGATGGTCAATAAGTAAAATTTAATTCAGATTATCTAATTGCAAGCTGTCTGATACATTCCAGAAAATTAATGTATCGTCTTTCCCTATGTAGTATCACTGAAAGAACCTATCATTGTATTCTGTATTATCGTATTGCTGCATTCGGTATAAATCTGTATAATTGAAATAATAGAGATTTATTAGTTCTGGAACCACTTACTATTATATGATAATATAAAGGGAAGAAATTAGATGAAAATAGTAAGGAAAGTAAAGGAGTTGAGCATTGATTAATTCTCAAAATTAATTATCATCATAATAATAATAATATAATAGGTGCTATAATCTCGTTATCTTTAATATAAAAAATACTTAAATACTTTCTGCCTCACTTTCTCAGCATTATATATTTTTTATAATATCGTCTTACGTCCAATTGTACTTATAACAATGTGATTACTATACATTCAGCCTTCGTGAGATCATTAACTAAATTAACCATTTATTAAAATCTACCGTATAAGAAGAAGAAGAAATCGTAGAGGATGAAAAACTGACCACTTCTGAGAATGGTAAAGAATCATGATGGGCTTGAACAGAGAAGAATCTTTCTTTCATTAAAAGAGGCCTTTCTACGGCTGGATCCTTCAGTTGTATCAGGCTTTCAGAGCTGTAGAGAGGAAAAAGAGAAAGAGAGTTTATAATTATCTGAAAAATAATTTGTTGGGATGGTTGAATCGTAGAGAACATCACTCCCTTGGCGCACTTTTCAAAATTGCCAACTCCCTGCGCTCTTACGTCTTATCTACCGGAGGAAGATATCCTCCAACGACAGCATCGGGTTGCCATATTTGGCGCTAAATATCCTTGGCGATAAGGGGATGATGCTCTCTCCTGTCGCATCGTAGAAACATTTGTTATTGTTGTTGTTTTTTATCAACCATGAAACAAAAGTTGTATATGCCTCATTCCTCTAACTTTCCTCAAATCACTCCATTTTCTCCATCTTATCATTTTTTTAGCAATCATAAATATATATTAAGGTTTTGTTCATTAAGGAAAATACAAAAAGAAAAATGACAAATATTGACACTAATTTGTCAAATTTTGCTATACCTCACATCATGAAGTTTTGACAATGGACAATACCAGGAAACAGAACATTGGAGCAGAATAGGGCTTACAATCAATCCTTTTGGTGACAATTAGAACTCACTATAGATATAATACCATTTTCAATTACAAATAATTGCTTTTTTAATGTATACTTTTTGATTAATTTTCAATTTAATTAAACTATTGCAACAATTTTGATTAAAAAAGATTTCGCAATATCTGAATAATTATAAGTATATTTCTATGTCAAAGCACATTAAGGGAAAGAACATTAAAGAAATTACTCTTTAAAAATGTATATCGATAGAGCAACAACTTAAAAAGTAATCAAGGAAGCAACATTAATGTAAAAAAATTGATGAAGTTACTTATTTGGCTTGGCACAAACATGGTTTAATTTCCTTATTACAATCATTTAGAGTATTTACAGAAGAAATTTAAAATGAACCATGAAAATTTGGTACTTAAGTATTAAACCGTCCAACTTTATCGCCACATTTGAAGTCGTCACCAATAAGCTGCTAAACCAACAACTATGGCAATTCGGTAATGATGTAATCAGTTGATCTTTATCGCCATATTTAAATCCGTAGCCAATGAGTTACTAAACCTTTGGCGAAGGCGGTCTACTACGTAAGTACAGAAAATTGTTACATAAATTGTTTAATCTAAGCCAAATATGTGTACTAATGTTTTTTAAATCTTTAAATGATTTAAAAATTTTGAAACTCTTACTTGCAATTTTCACAAGAATTTTGCATTAATATTGAGCAGTAAGTATTTGCAAGTGCTTAGTATATAATAGAGAATGCATAAATGAAATTTTATTGTTTCATTTTCAATTTCAGAATTTTACTGTTTGCAGCAGAGCCATTGTTAGAAGCTCTTTATAATAAAAACTTTCTTTTCAAAAATTTTAAGTATTGTTGCCATATTCAAAAGACTTTCCGTTTGTTATATATGAGAAATTTTATTATTAAGAATACTGCTTCCTGTAAACAGTTGCTGTAAATACAATAGTTTTATGAAGTCCCTTTAGCCTCAAAGTTTGTAATGCAGCCTTTAATCTTACAAATAGCTTATTTCTTCGCATTGCCATTCCTTATTGCAATAGTAGGATTTATTATCGTCAAAGGTTTCTGTAGCTTACGGTAATTATTCTTTTTAATAGATATATAGTGCCTTTAATTTTATAAAATGTTATTATAATATTCCGCTTCCTAAGAAAACGTTTAATCTCTGAGCTTATTTTCCAAAACAACGTATAAAGTTTCAATAATTTAAAATGTTTCCGTTCATTTTTAGAATTTGTCCAGAGCGTCATCAAAATACTTGAAGAAATGAAGTTTGAATTTAAAAGAAAATTGCATAACAAAGGCATTTATTTTCTTTGTTGGTTAAAAACAGCGGAATTAAGATTAAGTTGCTGATGATTTAAAATAATGTTACAAGTTTTATAAGATACAAATAAAATTATATTAGTTAAGTTATATTATTATGCTATTACACAACAAAGAGTCATTTTAATTAGGGTTTTTTCAGGGGCATCAGAATTTAAAATTTTTGGAAGGAATTAGATTAAATTTCATTCACAAAAACAAATTTCCTGTAAATGATGATAAAAGATGAATTTAGCAAAAACTTTTAGAAATCAGTAAAAGATATCTTGATATTGTCGGCGCTAAAAGGGATCTGTAATATCATAGAACGCTTGAAAAATGAATAATGTGAAATTCCATTAATGCACGAGTGATAAAAATGTATATATAGAAATGCACAACTTAGATGTGAGACTCACAGAAAATAACCAACATCAGGACCCGATACACAATTTACAGTATTTTCAGTTTGCTTCTCTTTACTATAAATTATAACACCAGCACTTATCGATGCTTTTTTATATAATCCATTTGTTCTTGCCTTCTAAGGTTTATATATTGTTACGAATTTGTAATTTTGATTTAATGCAGAAAATCTTCTCTGAAAGAAGATAGTTTTAAAGAGACGTTAATGGTTGCTGAATGCATGCTACATAATGAGCCACGGCCTTGCCGACAAAAATGAAGGTCCTAGAATATTCACGAATCATGGCGATAACTTTTAGGACTTAGTTCTAGCAATTATTCTAGAGCATTCGGTATCATGCTATGAGACCTTAAAAAGAGAAGTATAAAGAGGAGTGAGATTGCAATCATTTGAGTTAAGCTCAAGCGAGTAGTAGAAGATGAGAAATTTGAGTAATTAAAAAAGTCTCTCTTTAGAGTATTCAGCAAATTGTCTTTGTTCTATGCGATGTTGCGTTGTTTATTACTGATTTTTCTGCAGCTTTCGATGTTCTGGTGCACGCTTCGACTGTGTTTTGCTCGTATGAATTCGTCCTTTCGTGGGGGGGGGGAGTCTCATTATCCGCTATAGAGAAAGCTTATTATTATTAATATCCTTAATTATATGAGATTTGATTTCATTCCGTTCGTTTGCTTCAGTTACAGATGCCTGCATTTACATGCGTAGAAAAGTAGAGATTAACAGGCGGTCACCATCTTGAGATTTTGGAATGGAAATCTGAATAGAACAACATTAAACTTCATAACATAACTTCATTGAAGATCTTAAATTTATGTAACAGATTTTTTATTTGTGTATTTCAAATTAATTTGTATTTGTACAGAACGGACAGGCAGACTTCTTCAAAATGGATTTCTCTCAAAATTTGATTCAAATCCCATTATTTGGAATTAAGATCATATACCAAATTTTATTCATCCGAATCAAAGGATTTTTCCGTCAACGTGTTTATGTATAGGGAGACAAAGATAATTTGAAAAATAGACTTCAGGAGATCTTAATCGCAGAAATTCGCTAAAACCTGGAATTCGAACTTCTTAACGGAAAAAATACTTTATGTTTGTAAGTTCCATATACGTGAAAATAAGAAAAGAAATATTTTAATACTAATTTTTTAATATTTAGTTCATCTTCTACGGTTATAAACATATAACTGTTTAAAATCCAAGATAAATTCTCTTTCTCTTTGCAAGCTCCGCATTCGAGAAAATAGAAAAGAAATATTTTGATCATAAATTTTAAATAGTTAGCCCACCTTCGAAGATTACAAATTGTTTAAATCCAACATAAATGCAATTGTTTTAAATCCAACATAAAATCTTGCTATGCGTTTCTTCAAATTTATATAATTAAAGAAACTATGCAGTTAATCTTGCTAGGCTGAATTAATGGTACTTATGTATTATACCATTGAACTTTATTGCCAGATTTGAAGCCGTCACCAATGAACTGCTAAACCACCAATTATGGCAACCTTGGCAATGGTGTAATGCGTTCAACTTTATCGCCAAATTTTAATCAGTCGCCAATGAGCCACTAAACCGTTGGCAATCGTTAGCGAAGACGGTATAATACGCAAGTACCATGAATTAATTTGAAAGTTAGAATTTAAGTAATATAGAGCATTGTAATTTCAGTAACAGAAAAATAGAAAGAAAGACAATAAAAGAAAAAGGAAAAGGCAAAACAAGGAATTACCGGAAGAAAAAACGTGATGAAGACAGTGTCTTTCTAGAAGTATCTTCAGATGACACAACAGATTCTACTCTTTCTTATTCCGAAAGGATGCATCCTTCAAAACATTACACAGGAGATGTGAAAAGCAATTTAAATCATCACATGGAGAGAATATGCAAACTTGAAAGTGTGTCCAACTTCCCTGCTACAGAAACAATCATAAGAATTGAAAACTCAGAATCTTTCGCTCAGACAGAAAACTTGGAGAGAAACATTGGCGTGCAAGCAGACTTCGCACAAAGGATTTCCACCAAAACCCATCGACATCAATCAGTTCAGACAGATTTTGGCATCGAAAAATTTAGATATCCGAATGAGTCAATAAAAAGAAATGTTTTTAAAGAGACTCAAAGTGAAAAAAATCTTAATAAATTTCCGGAACCCCCACTGACAGACATATCCACCTTGTATTGCAATCCCTTTCAAAAAAAGGAAAAATCGAACAAAATTTCGAATTTGGAGGAAAGAGCTTATCGAATCTCCCGCTGGTTGAGTGAAGATAAAAATATTAACAAATCCAATTTCACTAAAACATTTCCTAGAACAGAAAACCCGAGAAAAAATGTCGTTCATCATAACTATAGTAATCCAAACATATCAAATTATTTCGTAGAAAATAGAGTTATTCAAAAAAATAATAGTCTTGGTGAGAATTATTCATCTATCCATGATATAGATTCACACTTTAACATGCTCCAAGCATTCAAGGCACCAATGATTATTCATAATTCTCATAAGGATGCAGTGGTACAAACTGATCAAAACCCCAATAATTCTTCATATTTAATTCCAGAATTCAAACCCCCAAGACAAATACAATCAGATTTCAATAGAAGATCAATGGTCAGATTACCACCTGAATTAGAAGATAGTCCAATAAAACCGATGGATTATGAAGTTAAAAGAAATATATTCTACGGTACACAAAAATATGATGTAAGGCATTCACCTTCATGCGTTCATGATCATTTCCATTCAAATTCTAGTCCTAAAATGAAGCAAACCGTTCACGAAATAGCAAGAATCTTGGAGAAAAAGTCGCCAATTCATATCAGTCCATTAAAAAAATTCCCACAAAATGTGCTCCATAAGTGTGACCAAGTTTCAAGCACGGATAAAACACAAAATTCGACATATGCAACAAAACTTCACACACAACAAAATGAACAAATTCAAAAGAATTTATCTGAAATGAACAACCATATAGTTAATCATGATTTAAACAGGCCAAAAGTAACTGGATATAATCCAAATATAAAACACACAGGCAGACTTCAAATTTGGGAGGGGGATAATTATTCACCGCAGGAGACAGAGAATGAAAAAATGTATTCTATTTTAATAGGTAGGAAGCAAGATGTACATGATATAAAAGCTGCTGAAACATATACCAAAAACCAAAAGAGGCAAGATTCACCCATTGGCTGCAATAAAACCGATCGCAATTATAATATCATTTCTCAAGCAAAATATGACAAGGAGAAAATACATATAAAATCTGATTATGATTCGAAAAATACAAATTTTAAGTCAATTAAAGCAGAAGATAAATATATTGCAAATACCAATCAGAATGATACTCTTTTGAAAAATATAGATCAGGTGGGATTTGTAGAATTGGATGAAACAGCGCATGACAAAATACCTGTATGGAAACGAGCCCAACTTTTCTCTAAAGTGGTTAACGAAAATGATTTGGCAGAGACAGGCGGTAACTTAGAGTCTGAAAAAAAGGAACCTGATACACCAGCAAAACCAGGTCCAATTCGAGTTAAGAAGAAGTTCTCCAATTATTTGAAAGGACAATACCGTAACTTAGAAGATGAGACCGTTGGGAAAAGTTACATGATGATCCAGGATCTGAAAGAAGTGTTGCAAAAAAGAGGAATTGCCAACTAACCATCAGAAGCTTCTAAAATAAAAACATTAATCAGCTATTGAAATATATTTAAATAATTCAATAAACTATCACTATTATTTAACGACTGCCTTTATTTTATTTATTGCATTTCAATCTCAATTTTATACGAATTTTACAGCTTTAATGGTTTTATTTATTAGAACTGATATTAAAAAAATCACTTTCTTCCTTTGTTTAACTATCATATTTGGTGTTTGCAATAGTTTGAGATTTTTTAATTATGCAGAGATGATTCATAAGCCAAAGTTAAAATAATAAAATATTTCATATTTTTTTAATATTAAGAGAAGTACAACAATACTTTTCGGCATATATTTTTAAACTGTAAGATTAATTTCGTGTATACAGTCATAAAAGACTTAGATGTTATAAAGTTTATTTCGAAATAGATTAAGTAAATTTTGCAGTAAAAGCAGAAGCGGCGGCAGGAATTTGCAGACGGGGAGGCAAGACAAATCCGACAGAGGGGAAAGCACAATATCTCACCTTTGGTTTCAAAATAACTCAAAATAGATGATTTTACATTTAATTAAAGAAAATCAAGTATTATTTAGATTATTTTTTTTATTCAGATACTGGACCTTCCTTTCATTGTTCATTGTACATTTGTAAAAAAAATATTATGCGATATATCATTCATTTGTCGGATATATTGCCAAAATAGATGCAAATTATAAGTTAAATGAACGACTATTTAATCAAATGTCGGAAATCTGCAGACTTCTTCGACACTCGTCGCATTGAGTTTATAGTCGATTGATGCAAAATTGTCAATAAATTAGCTTATCACCTCTGTCGGTTATATTGCCAAAAGTAGTGCAAATTAAAGCTGAATAAACGGCATTTGAATCCAAAGTGTGAAATTCTGCTTAACATATGTTTTCGACATCCATTATTTTCAGTTTTTAGTTGGTCTATCAAAAATTGTCAATGAAAATATGGCATATTATTAAACTACCACCCTATTGAATATTTTGCCAAATATAGTCTAAACAATTTAATCATAACTTGGATATTTCGATTGTTTACAATATATCAATTTCAAGGAGGTTTTTAAATAATCATATTCGATAATGCGCAGCTCTCTACAACCATCCTGAAACGGTGAACCTTTTTGCGACGAAACTCTAAATATCTCGTCGATGGGGGGACAATTGCCCCCCTAGCCCCTCTGCTATCTGAATAAAAGTGACTGCCAAAAATTCCAATTTAAAAGGGATCTTTTGATGCTAAAAATTTATAAACAATTCAAGTTTCTAATATTGAATGTTCTTCTAAAATTTTGCTATTATCTTCGTGGCTTACACGGTCGTTTACATAAAACAGAATAAAATTTATGCGTAAAAAACAATTTTTATGTTGCTAATTAAACAAAAATTTGAAACTGTGCAAAATATTTTTAGAAATGAATAGCTTTCTTGGTATAAAATAGCCTTAATATTACTTCCATCTTTTCAAATGTAAAAACAATTATGAATTACGTAAATTTCTCGTATTTCTTACACAAAAAAGAAAAAACAACTTGTTAAGAGTAATCGAGAAAAATAAGAATTGATTTGACTATAAAATAAAAATGCTACTGTCAGTTTTCATTTGTAGAATATCTCTTAAACCGAATCAGAATCAGTATTTTCTGATATATTAAGTCAATTTTCTAATATACAAAGACTGTTATAACCATTAGGTACTTTTTGATTCTCCTTTTGTTTTCTTTCCTATGCATCCTCCAATGTGGCATAAAGTAGAGAGTATAGCCACAAACTCTCTATTGTTTCTGATCTACCCCCCCCCTCCCACTCAATTCAATCGTGCTGTGATGCCTTATGGCCCATTTTGGACTTCATAAATACGAGGGTCAGTCAAATAACTAGTTGCATTGCTTGCGAAAGCAGAATATCAATGTCTTACAATTATTTTATCTGTATCCAAAAATTTCTTGAAAATCTATTTTTCGACCCAATTATTATTATTATTTTAAATATTTGCTGTGCCATGATGGGAATTTTTCAATGCTTTCTTAAAAGAAATGTTGTCCAACGTCATTCACAAGCGCGACTATGTCTGAATTTGCAGCAATTGATTTTCACTCGCGCTGAATGACGTCCAAGTCTGTAAATCGGTCTCAAACATGTGATAGCTTGACGCTTGACATCGGATTTTCCTCTTTCCTTTCTGATTCATTGAAATTGACACTAGATTTCTCCCCACACACACACAAAAAAGTATGTGTGCCTTTCCTATTTGAACGGCACTTGCAACTATCGAGACATGTTTGCCGCATATTATCAGTCAAATTGAAATTGCTATATGAAGGCTACTATTTCATATAATAGAGATGAATGTATAAAGAGCTGTCATAAAGTTCCATCAAAATGGTCTTTCATTTTAAAAAAAATTATGAATTAAACTTTTTGATTGAAGAAAACCGAGTATGCATGATGCTCAAGGCCGAACACTAGATTTTATGAATCTGTTACCGTTAAAGTATGAAATCCATTATTTTATAGAATACCTAGTTATTCCATGAAATAACTGATCGTGTCCGTTAAAGTGTAAAATTCTCTTTTATTTCATGGTTTAACTAGTTATTTCATAGAATAACGATCTGCAGCCCGTTAAAGTGTAAAATAATCTATATCATATATCTCGCACGACAAATACATTTAGAAAATCTGGAAATTGTGTTTTAATGAACTTAATGTTCAAAGAGAAAGAAAAAAGTCTAAAATATATTTAGAAATTCAAGCGGAAAACATGAAATTAATGTCGGATAAATCTCATTCTAAAGCCTCTGTGGGGTTTACCGTCCGTATCTCAGTGCCTGAAGTTGATAGAAGAAAAGGTGATGTCAAATCTATTTTAGCTATCATCATAAAAATAACCGAAGAAGGATTTTTCCATTTGGGCACAAGAAACGGTCGCATAAAACAATTATATTCCCGTTCCCAGTTCAATGTCTGCGCACAAAAATTCATTAAAATCGAAGAAGTACCGGATATAGAAATATCGCTCCGGTCGGTTACTACAGCTCAAAGTTTAGGTACTGGTTAGGTATTAAAAAAATGTTCGTGTAAAACCCAAGGTGTCAATAAAAATATTTTTGTTTTAGAAATAATGTTCTTTGTAATTCTAAGTGTCATTTTAGTAATACTTTTGTAACAAATGATTTTATGGTACGTTTCCATAAATACCATTTATACGCAGCATAAATTAGATAAATTGCTTCTTTTTCATTTTAATTGTCTATAATTAGTTTATTTATAGAGTACCTAGTTATTTGATTTTAGATAAATTGTTTATTTCACACTTTAACTGTCTCTCAATAGTTAATTTATAGAATACCTAGTTAATGTGTCAAATGAATAACATATTATACACTTCAACGGACACTATCAGTTATTTCATGGGATAACTAGGCGTTCTATAAAATAACTGCATTATATACTTTAACGGTAACATATCTAAGCCGATGCATTTTTATCGTCTTCACATTAATACGAATATGTAGTCAATTTAATTTCCCTACATTGACGGTATTGATCCAAAATTTAATGTTTATCCTCAGTTTTGATGATTATATGAAGAACTTCATTAGTATCGTTTTTGCTTTTACTTTTAATAATTGTATCCCTGTGCATATAGGAAGGCAGATTTTTCCTTTGTTGAATTTCTCTAAATTTTGATAGTAATGTCTACAAATTTAATATTAAGCTTGGAAATTATCCAATTTTGGCGTTAATGCTTTTTTTATCTTGTTTATAGATGCACAGAGACAGACGGATATAACTTCAAAAATATTTTTTTCGGGATCGGAAAGGCCAGCAACTAATGACGGAGACAAATTCGAGATCGAATTTTTCGAAAAATACAGTATTTTCTTTCTGCATATTTCGGAGAGAAGAAAGTGAAACTTCTACATGAATAGGTCAGGATAGATTAAAACCTTTTCTTTTTAATTGAAAGGAATTTAGAATTATATATTAACACCACTTACTAGCAACTCAATTTTCTTTGTAATTACAGAATTCTGGTTTCCATAAAGCTGTAGGGGTTTTATTATTACTATTATTTAACAGCTATTAAAAAAAGTTAAGAGACAAGTAAGGAAGAAAAAAAAACACTACTTTAGATAGCAATTTTCGTGTTTTAACAGTGTATAAATGCGCGACAGTATGGGGTCCACTACCTGTTTACGAATTAAGCTTCCACTGAAAAAATAAAAAGATAAAAATTCTTTACGGAAAGAACAGGTGTTAAAAAAGATTGTTCGGTCATCATTCGA
The DNA here is from genome assembly GCA_026289955.1 of Argiope argentata. Taxonomy (NCBI): domain Eukaryota; kingdom Metazoa; phylum Arthropoda; class Arachnida; order Araneae; family Araneidae; genus Argiope; species Argiope argentata. Next base: position 608,006 of record JAOUZG010038692.1, on the reverse strand, counting down.
TTCTTCATGTCCCATCCTTACTCTAAAGGCTCCCTGCCGGTCAAATGGAAGAAACAGGGTTGCCTGGTGCAAGAGCCCGGTATTGAGCGCCAAGCAGAATTTGATCGCCAAACACGGATGGAGTTAATTATTTTTCTTCTGCAACAGTAGAGAAATTTTGTACATAGGTCGCAATGAAAAATGAATTTTATGTATGGTGAATATGGGTCTCTCTGGTAAGAGGCCCCTTATAAACTAAACTTATATAGGCAGTGGCCTATATAAGTTTAGTTTATAAACTTCTAATATAGGCAGTGGCGTAACAGAATTAAGTGTCCTCTGGGCTTGCTGTATTTTCTTCCTCTTTCTCTTTCTTAAACATATTTGGTTGAAATTGGAAATAAACACTTCACACACAAGAAAAAAATAGTCTTCTTTTTGTCCAGTATTAGGTTTATGCGTAAGGTAAGAGACAAAAACTGTAAAGCCTTCTTTTAACAGTTTCTTTCATTGCTTATATACATATATAATATAAAATAATTTTTCTGGTAATAAAATAACACATATAAAATTAAATTAAGATATTTATTTAAATTAAGTAATAAATTTCAACATTTTGGTACCCTTAGACACTCCAAATCATAAGACCTTTTGTTTAGGAAACTAAATAATTTAGTAGACCCCTAAACAATCCAAATCACAAGAGCTTTTGTTTAGGAAACTAAATAATTTAGTTGAACCCTAAACAATCCAAATCATAAGACCTTTTGTTTAGGAAACGAAATAATTTAGTTGACCCCTAAACAATCCAAATTATAAGACCTTTTGTTTAGGAAACTAAATAATTTAGTAGACCCCTTGACAATCCAAATTATAAGACCATTTGTTTAGGAAACTAAATAATTTTTAACTTAATAATTTTAACATTTAAATGCATTTTTAACTTAATTAACTTTACAAAAATTATTTAGGGTTATTTGTTCACTTTAGTAACGTACATTTAAACCTTTACGAATACCTATAAACCTTGATTTTTTATTTATCATAACTTTAAGCATGCCTGTGAACAATATTAAGTGTAATACAACAAAAGCAAAAGCGATCAAAAGTTCTCTGTTAACTTAGTGAAAATATTTACATTGCTGGAAACCTAGTCACTTATACTTGAAATGTTAATACTAGCAAAATATTTTATAATTTAGAAAGTTTTTATTTTTCACAGTAGTATTTATTTGAAAAATAGTATAATATTTTTTCAATCAACTAGTTTCAGATCCCTTTTGGCCAACGAATCTAGGTAGCCACCTACGATGTCCATCCGGAAATCTGCCACTCCCTATGCATCTTGAGATAAACAGCTCTTATATGGCAGTGAGGTTATAAATCGAGAAACTGATATAGATAAACAATGCTTTTTATTATAACTATCAATATCATATTTTTTTAAAAATCAAGTCTAATTAAATTTATAGCATTTATGAATTTAATATCTCCCAATCCATATGTATAAATATGAATGCTTACTTGTATTAAATTTTAATATATGAATATACAGTTTCTGTTCTTCATTTTTATGAAGATTGTCCTCAAAAGAAGAGGAAAATTAGAATAATTTTTTCAAAGCCAACATTTAATTAACACTTTTTCTGGTTTTCAATTACATTTAACAAAAATATTATCCGATAATAATAATTAATATATTATTGATAAGACAATTCTTACACTGTCTTAAAACAGAATAAAAAATATCTTTTTATAACTAACAATTCTTTTCCATGCAATTTTTTTTCTAATTTTAATTTTTTTTAGTTTAATTTGATACACAATTTGTTACAGTGGTTTTATTATTATGATGAAATTAAAGCAGATATCAAGGTTTCATCAAAATATTCAGTAGTGTGCCATTCCCATAGTTTAAATAAATAGAAAAAGGCAATTAGTTTCTTTGAGCATGGAATCCAAAGTAGGATTTTCACTGTCGCTTAAATCTGGTATTTTTTAAACTCTTTAATTTACTCTCAATAATTTTCAGTAGAATCATTCCATTACATTCATGTTTTTAGTTGTTATTATTGGTGTTTCCGTGTTCCACTTTACAATAAAATGAGGGGTGCAGTAGCTTCTGCAGGTTTGGACCCCTGAGCACCCGATGGCAGAAATCTGACTTCTAGCACAAACTTTATAAATCCTTTTTAAAGGGGTGACATCAATCATTCATCCACAGATCACAATTTATATTTGGAACAAAAAACGATAATCTCTGACCCTGCACCACCAGTGCTATTACTCTCTACAGGACTGTGTGACCACTACAGATTTAACGTGCGCCAGCCACAACATATACGGAGAGTCTTCGTCAGGCGGGTTCGAACACGCTGCACAAGGGATGTGATTCCAACGCCCTACCAACAAGGCTAACCAGGCACTTTGCATTTTTAGTCTTATCAAATAACAGGATGGAATTTTAAATGAATGTATTGCATATTAATAGTTTAACAGCAAGGAAAAGTACTATTCGGAATCAATAGTTGATCTTCGAAGACGGCTAGTTTCAAGATAAAACAAGATCCCAGACGTGATTAGATTGAATCTGAATGAACGAATGAATAAAAAAGAAACATAATGTTTGGTTTTTAATAACTAAAAAAATTGTGAGATCTACGTTTGACAGTTTATGTATTTTAATAAATATGTATATTTCAAAAAGGAAAGAAAGATAAAAAATCTGAGATCACATCAAACACCAAAATTATTTATAACAAAATATAGAATATGATATTAGAAAGATTCCTTCATCTTGCTTTTTAACATCCAAAATAAAAGAATCTTTCAACTTGCTTTCAACTTTATTTGGATGTAGAATTATCATATTTGGTATGTATTATATCTCGAATTTAAGAAAGAGTTTTTCAAAATTTTGATAAAAATTATACAAAATATAAGGGTTAATCGTCAATAACTACGGAACATATTTTTGTCCATTACACGTTGTTACATCATTTTAAAATTCAAAACATAGATTTAACAATAATTCTCTCTCTCTCTCTCTCTTTCTTTTCCCCCTTTCCGGACAATTTTTTCTCTAATTTTCAGATTTTTTTAAAATTTAAAATGTATATTTGAAAGATAATTTTGCAACAATACTTTACTTTGTGTCAATTATTGTATTTAAATTATGCTTTTTGGCAAATTGTCATATAAAGTACATTTTATATTGAATACTTTACAGCTGTTCTGTAATGAGAATAAATCTTACAAATAAAATAAATATAGCTGAATCAAGCTTTCAACATTGTCTTCTATAATGTCTCGTGCTAGAGGCTCAAATTTCCTTTTTTTTTTTGTATTTTTTCCAACAGAAGTGGAAATAGTATAATTCTTATAATCAATCTTTACAATAAAATTATTCTTGCATAACAAATGTTTACTAGTAATAAATATAAGACTAAATTCTAAATTCTTTTATGCTATTTTTTCCATTTGGGAAAAAAAAATAAAATACTATACTGCGACGAGTCTATATTAGAAGAACAAAACACAATTGAATTTAGTTCAACTGTCGATAAAACTGAAGTTTCAATTAAAAATCTTGAAAAGACATTCCTACACATTGCTTCAACTATAAAAATAAATCGCTGTCTTATTTCAATAACTTTTATAAACTCAAAAAAAGCTCAAATTATTACAATAAATAAACAAATAATATCATTTTGAATAAAATTAATTGATTAAGAACGTTATATTTACTTACTGTTTCTTTTCAAATTCGTTTACTATGGTAATACAAATTTTAATAAACATTATTTTTAATTTTTTTCCAAATATCGGCAAATGTATACAAAGCATTGCAGTTTTAAAGTATTTTAATCAAAATCCAAAATAAAGTTTCACCATTTAATTTCACAGAAATTCGTAATAAATAATGAAATTTGTTATTTCTGATAGAGTTAGTCTTCTAAAACAGGCAAAACATTAATCAAATTTGCACAATCAAAATTAATTTGAAATAAAATCCAAAAAAAGTAACCATGATATTCAATATATTATAAAATGTAGTTAAATAAATCCTCCAATATTCATTTTCAGTTAGCATCTTCCCCCAGACAATGAGGATCGAAAGTCTCACCTGGCGATTTCTCGCCAAATGTCGAGAACTGCAATGTCAAGAGGGGGTAAACCAGTCGGTTAGTGACATTCTAATAGCCATTGGGTTGAGGGTGGGGCCGCCAAAAACTCCGGATCTAGCACACCTGCAAAGCAACTCCCACCCGCGCACGCCACGCGCACTCCTAATTGCTGTTGCTATGGTTACTGCCTCTTACCGTTCGGGAGGGTGGGAAAAGGGGCTACACTGTTATAAATGGATGTTTGGCCACATGACGTCATGCCATGCGGATTTCTATATTCGATTTCTCCTTTCGGCTGAGGGATGATTAAACGGAAGATAATGGCTTTTGCGGATCATGCGTGGACAATCAGTTCCCGCATTTATTTAATTGTGCCAGAGGATATGGCAACGCGCCGAAATGACCGATTGTTTTGGCAACGAAAAAAGTCATTGCACTTAATATGAGAAATTTTATATTTCGTAATAAGGGAATAAAAATCACTGTGTTGCATTACTGTTGTTGTTTCTTATAGCGCTTGCCATGGACAAGCTCGTTGAGGTAATTTAAACCTAATCAGTGTCTTTTGTTTTGTAATACCGCCAACTAGGACCAAGAGTATGACTTTTGCTACTCACTCATCACATTCGCTTGCACAGCCCCATTTTAAGGTTGGAGGCACATTCACTCATCTAATTATTTTTGAAGTCAAAAAAGTCATTGCACTTAATATGAGAAATTTTATATTTCGTAATAAGGGGGAAAAATCACACCGTTGCATTATTGTTGATGTTACTTATGACACTTGCTATGGACAAGCCCCCTGCTGATACAGCAGCAAATTTAAGCCGAAAGGAACGTCTCTTGTCTGTAGTAGCGCCAACTAGGGCCAAGAGTACGATTTTTGCTACTCACTCATCACGTTCGCTTGCATAGCCCATTTTTAAAGATTGGGGGCACTTTCACTCATCTTACAGATAGAAGACAGAATAACAACCATGCCCGAACCGGGACGACCAAATCACGGGGAAGACGCACTACCTCTATGCCAAGACACCGGTAGGCGTTGCATTATTGCATAAGAAACGAAATTTCAGCTAATATGTGCATGTTGTTGTGTTGTGACTAATGGTACTTGCCGTGGACAAGCCTCCGCTTATACGATTAGCAGATTTTAAGCCTAAGAAATGCGTCTCTTTGTTTTACTACATTCATGCAAATTCATTTATACATCTCAGATCGTAATTTAAACCTAGAACAGAGAACGATAACTTCTTACCCAGTACCCCCAGTGGTATTACTTCCGACATGGTGGACTTTGCGACCACGAACAGATTTTACGAGCGCCGATCACCACACACTCGAGGAATCTTTTGGCCGGTGAGTTTCGAACTCGTAACCTAAGGAGTACGAGTCCAACGCTCTACAAACCAGGCCATCCCGACCCCAATATGTGCATAAAGTGGTATAATCGTTTTCTTTTCTCTTGTACGTTGAAAACAGAGGAAGAATTGTAATCATGAAAACGTTTTCCGGATATCTTGATTAATTTATTTCCTCCAATATGGGATAAGTAACAACTAAGTAACAACAACAACAACAACATAAATTAAATTTAGTAAGATAAATTAAACACTCTGGCGTTAATATCAGACAATCTGGTGAAATTGTGGGCATAAAGTTTTACCCCGATAATTTATCTGAAACCAAATGTAACAGTTATTCCATATGAAGCAGCTGGTTGCTGGAGGTGACTAGTGAATAATTTTAGAAAAAAAAAATCTTTTTATCATAATAGATTCCACAAGTGTATTTAAAATGTATATATATGAGCGTAAAACTTTCTAAATCCATACCTATGTCCGCTATTTTATGAGAATAAAATTAAATAAACGATTTTTTTCAACTATAGAAACCGTCCCAGTTTTCTAATGTACGCTGCAAGAAAATTCCAATAGATATTGCAGAATGATTCACTAGCTGCTTGAATCATTCTTTAGAAGCGCACGCAGACAGAAAGAAAAGAGCGTTCAAGAGGCGAGGATAGGAAAATCAGGCGTGAAATAGCTTTTACCTTCCGAGATGGATACCTGTGCCAGAAAAGGCTTGTCACTAGAAGGAAGAAGAGGGGGTAAAGCCTCACTGAACTACGCCCGAAGTGGTAGCTGCCATCCTCATTACTTGCATGTTTCAAGTGGCAGCACACGGCTGTCAACTATTAATCGGCTATCGCCCCCTCCCACCACACCCTGGAGGGGGACCCCGGAATTAATCTCAGGCCCCCTGTGGTGCGAGGCGAAAAAAATTCTAAGTTTTTATTCCCGCGAAGTTGCCGGACGGGTTTTTCTTTTGGCTACCTGCGTGCGAGGGTGGAGTTGCGACAGGAGGTTGTCAGTAGCCACGGCATCAAACTTGTCAGAGGAACGAAACCTCACGAAATTCCACGGCTTCTCTTCCTCCAAGTCTCTTTTATGAGTCTATCATTTAATGTTACTGTTTGGTAGAACCAAGGCTTTGTTAAGAACCCCGTGGTGTGGTGGTAATCAAAATTTGAAGAAAAAAAAAGTTTTCGAAACCTGTGAAGGTGGAGTTTTGAATATTTTTATTAGGGTTTTGATTTGTGGTCTGGAAGATTTTTTTTTGATTTGCAGGTTTTTGATCCTCTAGTTTAGAATCTGGAGACCTTTTGGCTTTTGTGCTATGTTTAAGATTGTGACCAGCTCAGGGAGTTTTGGTTATAACTGAAGTTTGGAAAAGCTCATTCCTAGTCGACCATCCTAATGAAAATAATAAATGTTCCTTTTAAAATTATAAAAATACAATGTAATAAGGGGAAAAAGTTTTAAACTAGGACCCAGATAAATTAAAAGTCTTTTTTCAAAGTTTTTGAAAATTATTAATTGGTATTTATGGTCAATAATCTACATTTTTTTGTGTGACTATTCTTAGGTTATATAGTTGTCTCGTAATATATACTGAGTAAATAAAGATTTTGGCATTTATAAATTAACTGAGATTTTAAATATCTGTTTTTTTTAATCTTATTTTAAAGTAATTCAAAAATTAAATATGAAAGAGAATTTTTATTTTCTAAAAAATGGATTGATTATTCAGGATAGATAGTTTAAAAAAATTATGCCAATATAATGATTTAGCAGATTAAATCAAATACTTTTTATCTTTTATTTATGCGGGAACAACGAATATTTGCATTATCGGAATCGCATCTCATGAGCAATTTTGCAATCATTCGTTATATTTATTATTCATTTTATATTAACAAAATCAGTAGAAAAGAAATTTGTACTGACGAAGTTATTGGAATGAAGTCAAAATGCGATATTCCAAATTAAAAACAAAAAAAGGATTGTAAAGCTCAAGCAGTTTCAAAACAGCTTTAGGCTCAGTTTTACGGAATATTTGCTTTACATACTGACGTTAAAGCTATCGGGAATCAAATACTTCTTCGTAGGTGTGTCCTTAAATTTTGAAAGGCGTGAATATAAGCTCTGATGCCATCTTAGTCATCTGATTATATTATTATATCATTCCAATGGTCCTTCCAATAACTTCGTCAGTACAGATTTCTTTTTCTACTGATTTTGTTAATATAAAGTGAATAATAAATATAACGAATGATTACAAAATTGCTCATGAGATGCGATTCTGACGATGCAAATATTCGTTGTTCCCGCAGAAATAAAAAAATAAAAAGTATTTGATTAATCTGCTAAATCATTTTATTGGCATACATTTTAATTTTTAAAACAATCTATTCTGAATAATCAATCCATTTTTTATTAATAAAAGTTCTCATTCATATTTAATTTCTGAATTATTTTAAAACAAGATTAAAAAAATACCAGATATTTATAATCTCCGTTAATTTATAACATGTCAAAATCTTTATTTTCTCATTAGATATCAAAATGGCCCTTATATATTTTCAAAACGGAAATATAATATACGTGGAGTGTATTAAAGAGAATAATCATTGAGAGCACTAAGTAGTCAAAAAAGAACAATTGTGATATTGTTTTAATCACCCTTTATAAATTAGATTTTAATTTTTTTCATCTCTTTCTAATTTGCACAAATGATATTAAGATGCAAGATCTGTTTTTTCCTCCGTTTTATGATTAATTGAATGATAATTTTAGTAATCGTTTTTGAACATTTATATTTATAAAAATACAAGAGGTTTTTATATATAATATGGCATTTGCCAAGGATATTTCAGAAACTTTCAGCATAACTAGGTCATTTATTCAAAATGTGGAAAAAGTACCTCGTAGCTACCTATACGATTATTTTAGAAAGCGAATAAAAATATATATCATTCATTACATTTTAAGTACCTCTTGAAATTACATGATTAGTAAAAGATACGAATTGTTTATTTAATTTAATGTTCTATTACTATCCTCGCAGTTACAACAAATAGTATAAAAACATTTTTTAAAATCAATTCCAACTTTTGAAAATTAGGAAAAATTTAGTATGTTAGGAAAGATTTTATTTTAGTTACTTTTAAGTGAATAATTACAACTGTTGTTCTCGTGTTCCGCTTTACAATGGAAGGATGGGTGCAGTAGCTTCTGAGGGAAGGGCCCCTTGAGCAGCCGAATAACAATCCCCTTTGACTCAGTACCCCCAGTGGTATAACTCCCGATATGGTGTAATTTGTGACCAGGTTAGAACTCCCAGCACAAAGGATGCGAATCCAACGTCCTACCAACCAGGCTATCCTGACCTAACAATTACAACTACTATAAAGGCGAGAAAATTATTTATATAAAAAATTAATGAATTAATATTTGAAAAAACTGTATTAACATCAGTTGTCATTCACTACAAGTCTTAAAAAAATTACTTGAACTTGATTGGATGAATAAATAGCATTTTATTATCAATTGAAAATTTGAAAAGGATATATGCATACATAAACACTTATATATACATACACACACATACATACATACGCACACATACACACATATATGCACACATACGCACACATACACACATATATACATACATACATACGCGTACACACACACATATACATACATACGTACGTACGCACACAAATACATACATACACATATATATAGGGAGAGTGTGAGCTCATAGTAGGAATTGAAAGAAAAAAGAAATTACAGCAACAGAATTATTAATCGCATTAGTAAATAATAGGTATGAGTGTATTAATTTGGACAGCGAATTTTTTTCAATAAAATACTTTTGAAAGAACATTTTTTTTAAAAAAAATAATTATTATATTTCCAATCACTAATAGTTGAAAATAAAGAATTAATTTTTTTCCCTATATTGTTATAAAATTTCTGAAACTTCAATCCAGATAATACATTTAAAGCTCAACCAACGAAGAAATGAATCCATTCCTTTCCATTCCATTAGATAGGTGATGCCATAAGGAAGAATTTCCACCTGCTTTACTCTACACCAAATAAGAAGAGGGAGGGTGGAGAAATTTAACCACCAATCGACCATCCCTCAGAAACAAGGAAGAAGGAAAAAAAAATGATTCCGGTCGATGAAAATCATTTCACTTCAACCTTCCTCCCCTTCTAATGACTGTCCGTTCTTGTTTATTTATTTATTGTTTCTTTCACGACCTCTCCCCTGCCGCGTTCTGAGGCACGCGCTCAGTTCGATGCCCCCTCCCTCTTTTTCCCCTAATAAAAACGAGGCCCATTAAAAGACCTTCTTGCTCCCATTAACCCTTTCCCCCGGGAGATTTATTCCGTTTAATCGGGTATCGCAGGAACAGCGGGCAGCATGCTGGGCCATTCCTCATGGAATGCGACGCCTTTACAGCTTTCGATTTGAGTTAAAAGACTGGACTTCATGTAATATTGGTTGCAGTTTAGCTCACGAAGGAGAAGGATGGTAGAGTTTACGATTGAATATGTTTTATAGGAAAGAAGATGGGCATGTAGGAATTCATATAATTTTAGTACAGATGATGCGAACTTTTTTGTTGGCAGGAGAGTAATGCCCTATATTATCTACGAATGCTTCACCATTTTGTATATGCTTTGAGGTCTTTTAGCTCAGATATGAATTTTTTGTTGAAATTTAGATCAAACCTCGAATAATTGTTTAAACTGCTTTTGAATATACTGCTCCAATTTCTGAATTTTTGTTTAAGTAAATGACTTTATTTAGATCTATCTTATTTAATTGCAACAGATTTTTTTTAACTCTGCTAATTTTAACAACTGTTTAAGATTCCTTGAACTTTTTCTGGTCGTTGTTTTCTTATGCAAAAACTTGGAATAGTCAATAAGCATAAGAGCTGTTCTCAATAATCCCTGTTTATGCAGCTTAGTTTTGCTGTAGGAGGGTGACTGGCTGTAATAAATATACATATGGAACGTTGTTTTGACTGCTTTTGAATATATTGCTCCAATTTCTAAAATTTTGTTTAAACAAATGACTTTATTTAGATCTACTTTATTTAATTGCTATATGCTTTTTATCTCTGCTAATTTTTCTAACCAAACTTCTTAATGATCAGGTTCTTAAGACTAAATCCATTATTTGTCGCTGTTCAGTATGTATATTCTGGTAGCTAGGCAACGAAATGAAAAATAAATCAAATAATCCAAAAAAACATATGCATTTTATTCCATAAAGAACCAGCCATGATGCAAAATACAGTGGGTTTTTTTCTTTCTTTAACCACTGTAAGAGGAAACTCGGATATATCTTTCGTTGTAAGGTGTTAAAAAGAAGTAGCAGATGACAGATACGAAACATCGGGTTTGGAATGACAGACGATCCTCCCTCCAGCGATAGCGTGAGAGAGGAAGGGGCAGAATGTCGGGGTCGTCGAAAAGCTCGGCATAAAGATTCTTTTTTCAACAAGTCTTTTATAACCACTCGTCGGAGAATGACATTCTACTCGTATCGGTTATGTTTGCGTGCTTATCTTGGGTTTTCTGAAACAAAATTCCCAGTTTATAATGCTTTTGTGGAGTTATAAAGTTTTGACGGCATTTGAAGTGTGTGATGTGCCTTTCGTCGATGGAATTTGTTGAACAGTCAAGAGAGATTTTTTTTTATTGTTAATATATGTAATACACAAATCACAATTATGATGTTCTTGCACAAAATTATTCAATAGAAAACATGCTGAAATTTTCATCAGACGCAGAGTTAAAGAATTGTTCTCAGAATAAGCAACTGATAGCATATTGCCTTTTACTGTAAGAAAATATTCTATAAGGATACTAATCACCTTGGATGACAAGTTGAATCATCGGTAATATAAGTTAGTTTCAATTAAATCATTTATATACAACTTTGTATCCATTATATACTACCAAACTACCAGATATAAAAATTTTGTGGGTTTAATTATCTTACACGATTTCTGTTTACTGCGAACATGAACAGGACCCGACTTAGTTGAACTAGGGCCCTAAGCAAAAATTTCTTTGGGGTCCCTTTGTCCTTTTTTTATCGTTTAAAATTAATGTTAAAAAATGTTAATCAAAGAAGGAAACGTAGAACAAATTTTCTTTTTCGATTTGAGGGACCCCCTATAATGTGGGGGCCCGGGGCAACTGCCCCGTATGCCCCTGCCTTAGTCAGGCTTTGAGCATGAATCACATATCTACATGCAGAGGCAGACAAGAACATATACATCTTCATTACTAGTAGAGATGATGCTACTATTAAATAAACAAATTCTAATTTAAAAATATTATAATTAAGAAAGTATGATTTCGCGATTAAATTTGAATTAATTTCTACTAAATTAATAAAGCAATATTCAGATATTTTATTAGATTTATATAAAATACTAATAAAACCTGCAAAATAATTGAATAACATCACATTTCTATTTTAGCTTTAGTTTTGTCCTGAATTTGAATTAAACACTCAAATACTAGTAGTAAGTATTGAAAAATTACTTGTTTAATAAGGACAGAATTTTATTAATTTTTTTATTAAATTAATTTCAAATAAAGTAGGAGAAAATGTATCTCACTTTCCAAATTTTATCAAATATATTAATTGAGGAGACATCCAATACTAACTGGACAAATTTAGCTTGATTATCTTGTCTTCGGAAAATATTTCTGTGTTAGAAAAGTGTTTCGTATTTTAATTTAAATATCCACGTCTATACTGTTTCATATTTAATATAAAATGCGTTAGATTAATAAAATGAAGATCAAAATTTCAAAAATGATTACATTATGAAAAACTCAACTTTACTCTCTTAATGTACAAAAAAATTCGGTTCTTCTAAAAAACCCAATCATAGATTCATTAATCGGAATAAAAAGATAAAATAAATAAAAGCTATAGCAAAACATAATATTTATGCTTTCCTCGATGTTTCTTAAAGATGATTCATAATTAACTGTCATATTTCCCTGATTTTAATATTTTATCATACATCCTTCTTCTCTGCTCTTAAGTAGCATTCTAGTTTCAGTGAGCAGATTTTAGAAAATTTTGAATAAAAATAGTGGCAGTTTTACAGAAGATAAATCAGACTTATGTCTAGGGTCAATAGGGTAAGAGGAAGTTCAAATGAGATCGATTAACCCTTTATCTACTGAATTATGTTGCCATCAATTTTCCAACTTCATTTTTGCACCAGTAGTTAAATTTTCTTACAGAATAATCCCAGAGACCCTAAGAGAAATATCTTAATTAATTTAATTATTAATTTAAATATTTTCATTTCTACTTTTAATTTATATAAACTTCTTACTATGTGAGTTACATTCTCCTTGCTTTTTAGAATACCATAGGCAATAATAGTCATATTACGAAAATATAATCCAGATTTAAATGGTATTTATAAGTGACGTCAGTACATAAAGGGTTAAAAAGACTTTATCGCTATCAGATATTTAAGATCGAGAGAAACGCCATAAATGTTAAAATAACTATCATATCAAAGATAAACAACATGAAATAAACCTAAACAATTTTCTTGAACCAAAATATTAAAATATATATTGTATTTAGAGAGCACAAATGCTGCTACAACTAGAACACAAATGAAATGAACTTAATTATCAATAAGAATTAAGTTTAAAGCAAAAATCAGAAAGGAAAATACGAAGAATCAGACCTGAAGATTTTTTCAGGGTTCACCTTCAGTTAGGGATTCAAACCAGGGATTTTTGCAGAGGGGACTGACATTTCTTCAAAAAAAAATGGTCCCTAGTGACTTGAAAAATCCCAGGAAATTGGGGTTTTGGAAGTAAATTAATGTCATGGAAATACAAGAACAAAATTTTAAATCTATATAGGTTTACAGCAAATTGCTTAACCCCTTAGCCGGTTTGCCCGTAAGCCGTACGTGCATCGATTTATCGAATTTTGATAGTTGTAAACAAAAAACAAATCGTTCATAACAATTAAAATTCAATACTAAAATGACTTCGAATACGCAGATAAGCCAAGTATTCCATTGATTTCTATTTGAATCAAAATAAGAAAATATTCCCAAAATAGAAGGACTCCTCTTATTAGATAGTAAGGAAAATAAACCGGTTAAGTGGTTAAGACAAACAACAAAAGATCATAACCTAAACTAAAACATGAAAATTTATACCAAGATTAAAATCACACAATAACAGGAAAATTATTTCAAAAAAGTGTTTTTTTTTTTTTTTTTTTTTGCATCTAAATAGAAATGTAGAAAAATGCTTACACCAAACCACAAAAAGACCCAAGATATAAATCACAAACATTAGAATATGAAATCCAAACACATACCAATATTAAGAATACCTTTTAAAAATATATTTTTTTAATTAAATTATCATTGATTTTTAGAGCAAATATTCAATTGAGTAATAAAAGCATAGACATCATTAATTTTTTAATTAAAATCATTATAATAAAAATCTCACAGTCTAGAACCAGTTGAACTTGAGATGTCCTTTTTCCCCTTCAATAGTTAATTGGAAAATAATGATTGGAAAACAGAATCTAAGAACGCAGCAACTAACGAATATGTCCTCCACCGAGTCAAGTGGCCACCCAGAGGATTCGTTAATTAGCTAAATGCTAATGAATTTTGTCAGTGCTTTAGCATGATTAATTGTCTTTTTACTCGAAAATTGTTTTCAATAGTCGTGATCCCTTCCCTGCCGTAAATGATTTCTGTAAATTTCGATGACATCATTCGGTTTTTTTTCTTCTGTGTAATGACTGCACTTGTTAATTATTTCATTTGGTTGCGCCCAGGGAAGTAGAAATTTTTTTAACAAAATTCACATCATTTATTTATCTTTGAAAATTTTTTCCCAACTTAGAACGTGAGTTGAAAATAAATAGAATTGCGAAATATCCTTAATATTACTAGTATGATCATTAAGTAATTCTATTAGTAAAATGTTGATCTAACTCCTAAAAATAGCTAAGCATACTTGTATGCATTTCCTTCCAAATAATTCATATAACACGTTTGACATCCTACATATTAAGTTAAAAGTTAATAAAAAAAACTTTTTGAAGATTTACCAATTAAAGATTTTACTCTTCTAATATTTTGTTCCTTAACATTTATCTTTTAATAAGCTGTTACTTAAATTACTAGAAGGCTTCCCTTGGTTGTTGTTGTTACTTATGACACTTGCCATTGGACAAGCCCTTCTGATGATACATCAGTAGATTTTAAGCCAAGTGAGCGTCTCTTGTTTTTGAAGTATCATCAACGATGGCCAAGAATATGACTTAGCAACACGCTCAATACAGTCACTCGCACAGCCGTTTTTTACAGGGGAGGGGCACAATCACACATGTAACAGATAGGACACAGAAGAACAACCATGTCCGAACCGGGACTCCCAGAACACGAGGAAGATGCGCTACCTCTGTGCCAGATATCCGGCAGACTTCCCTTTACTTTGAGTATGCACGCATGTCCGAGAAGGCTAATCTATTTTTCTGTTTTAAAATTATACTTTCAATATATTAAATTTTTAAATTTTACTTTTGAAAGTCTAATTTGTATTAGCACTAGAATATATTATTATTGTATTTGAAAAATTATCAAACCGGTGAAAAATACCATAAAATAAATTACATACTTTATAAGGAAGAAAAGGATTGCGAATAATAAGGCAATAATTTGTATTTCTGTTTATATTTTTACAGGTTTTTAAGAATTATATATAAACAAAGTAAAAGTTTTCTAAATTTAAATGATATAATAGAACTTCGTATTATTTTATTGACCTCATAAAGTTGCAATTATTCACGAAAATACATTGAATACATCATTAAGGAAGTATTCGGGAAAGTGCATTGCATACATTGAAATTACTTGTAACGTGAAAATGCATTGCATGCATTGAGATTACCTGTATTCTTGAGAATACATTATCTACATCATTAAAGAACAAAAGGATTGTGAATAATAAAGGATTATAAATTTTTTTTTAGTATTCCTGAGTTTGAATTTACTTTACTTTACCTACATACTTTTACTCACTTACTTATTTTACCAACATACTATTTAGTTCGATTTGTAAACATTTCCCTAGGCAGTTTTTAAATGAAAAGAAAAAAAAATCGGCTCAGCATTTTTTATCATGTCACAACATGATGCTGATTTTGGGATGAGGTTTTTGGCGTCAACAAAAATTCGTGGGTGAAAAATAAAAATTTTATTATCTGCACGAGAATCTCAAAAAATCAGATTTTAATAACCTGTTGCCATTGCATTTACAAAAGCTCCGATTTAAAAAAAAAAGTTAGTTTACTATAGTAAATAAAACCTAGAAAAATGTCATTTTGAGCTCATTATTATATGAAATGAAATAAAAAGGAAATGCTATTTTTTTTTAAATAATAAATGCAAGACAAAGTTTTTTGGATCGTTTGCAATACTAAAATTAATGACTCAATGGAACAATTAAAACGAATAAAAGCATAATTTAACTTGAACGAGCACGTGGTGCTTGTCCATTCAAGAAATAATGTTCTGACATGATACACTGAAATATGCATAGCAGATTTCATTTTAATTTTTATTTAATTTATTTATCTCAAAAGTCAGGAAAATGGGAATTTTCTTTCTATAAATTTCATTAAAATTTCCATTGAATTTCTTTCCTAGAAAGTAGAATTTAGTAGAAAGTTCAATGCATTTGCTTTTCATTGGAAGAAGGAAGCATCTCTCATCTGGTTTTTGCAAAATACCATTTATCCTTTACAGGAAGGAAAAAGAAATAGGAAAAACGAATACGAAAACAAATCTTAAAAATTTCAAATTTCAGTTTGTATTAATCAAATGCGTTTTGGGGCAGCCAACTTTGGAATCCCTTTCCCATTAAAACAAGCAACTTTCATTGTGTAATCCATCACATCGCCAATAAACATACAGACACTAAGGCCTGAATTACCGCCAGACCAAATCATTTTCCAGAACCATAACCATCACTTCCTCATCGAATCCGGATCACTTCCTCGGCATTTTGCATCCAAAATACTTCATGATTGGAGGCACGATCACGTATTTTCGTGTCGGTAAACATCACCTCAATGCATAAAACCCTTTCTCCGAAGAAACATCAACAAAACAAAAGACGGTCACCATAGAAAAAGAACCCCACACCACATGTTGCCCAGCTAAACATCTCGAGTGCTTTTTCACTCTCAGAGCGGGTCGAAGGTCAAATTCTTCTCTATATGGGCCATTATGGGTTTCCACTTGCGGCAGCCATAACGCACACACGCACGTTTTCTTCAACTTCTCGTCGAAAAACCCTGGCAGTCATTGAAGCAGCACGCTGGAAGACTGCAGGTGCGCGCGTATACAAAACTTAACAGGACGAAATAAACACTGTTTCAACACCCTCTCCACAGTCAAGTGGTCTCGTGGAATCAACAGTGAGTTTTCGTGAGATAGTGTCGGCTAATTTATTGGTACACGTGGAAATAAAAGCGCTCCGGGTCAGGCCTGAGTGTTTTTTGGAATGGGGTTAGGGTTAACATTTTCTGGAGGAATGGCCGACAGAAATAGCTGAAGCAGAGTTTATGGACATAAAAGTAATACTTGCATTTATAGAGTCCATAGATTAGCTGAATTTCAATTCCGAAAGCTTAGTCCAAAAAACTTGCTACAATGGCACTAGATAAGATTCAACATAAATTAAAAATATATATTAAAAAACATGGAGGAATTCTGAAATATTTAACAATCAAAAACCAATAAAAAACCAGTAGGATATACAATGAAAAATATTTTTCATTGACTTTCACTTCTTTTTACTCATTAAAAAAAATGTAGTCATGTTACGTCAAAATTGATTCCTTGTTTCGAAAATACTGAGAGTCAAAGTCAGGTTGGGCTGTAATCAATAAAGGATGCACATGATGTTTGCAATGTGGGAAAAAACTTCTTAATTTCGAAAGGAAATCTGAAATACAAAAAAGAAACATCAATATTTCTGAATTTTATTCGAGTAATAATTTTATATCTATACGATAATGCAACCAGGCAGTTTGTAGTTCAATTTGCAATTCAGGCAGTTTGTAGACAGTAGGCGGTTTGGAAAGTATTTAAAATAATACCATTTCTATGGATCAAGGGCTTGAATAGTTTTAGGGTGTGCAATGAATACTTTTATGCAGCCCGATACATCGGCTTTATTTTTTCCTTCCAAATTTTCGCAAATAAATATTTTTTTTTTATTTATCTATTCAGAATAAATTTTTATCTTAGCTGTTTTAAAGCAGGAGATTTAGTCAAACTGAAATAGAAAATAGAATTGTAGAATAGAATTGTTTCATTTTAAATGAAAATCGCTTCCTACAAATAGGTTTCAGTATATCGCTCATAAAAAAATGCTCAACTGAAATTCAAAAGAAATTTTAAACAAAATAGTGATAAATAAAGATTAAAATGAAATCTGTTATGCATATTTAAATGTATCATATCAGAACATCATTTCTTGAACGGACAAGCACCACGTGCTCTTTTAAATTAAATTACATTTTTATTAATTTTAATTGTTTCATTGGATTAGTAACTTTAGTACTGCAAACGATGAAAAACTTTGTCTCGCAATTATTGTTTAAAAAATATCGCATTTCCTATTTATTTCATTTCATATAATCACGTGCTCAAAACGATATTTTTCGAGGTTTTATTTGCTGTAGTAATAAACTTATTTTTTTTAATCAAAGTTTTTGTAAATGCAATGGTAATACGTTATTAAAAGCTGATTTTTTGAGATGCTCGTGCAGATAATAAAATTTTAATTTTTTTGTCAAGGAATTTTTGTTCAATAAAATTTTAATTTTTCGCCTACGAATTTTTGTTGACGCCAAAAAACCTCATTTGAAAAACAACATCATATTCTGACATGACAAAAATAATATGACGATTTTCAGGGTTCTACAAAAAATTAGAATTTGTAGTTGTTTCTTATAACACCTGTAATGGACAAGCTCTCTGAGGTAGACAGCGATTTAAGCCTGATCAACTTCTATTGTTTGTGAAGTAGCGCCAACTAGAGCCAAGAGTTCGATTTTTACTACTCACTCATCACATTCGCATGCATAGCTCCTTTTTACAGAAGAACACAGTCATACACCTTACAAATAGAACACAGAAGAATCACCATGCCGTATCTGGGATTTGAACCCACCCAGAAGGGGAAGTTAAGCTACCCTTTTGGCAGGTCATTGGCAATTAGAATTTGTATCTTAAAAAAAATATGTTGCTTTTGTAAGAGAAAAACATCACGATACTTCATTAGGACTACAATAACTTCATCACAGAGCAAGCCGTCGGGAAGTGAAATGACTAATGTTAATCTGCAGATCATAATATAAATGGTGTCCCAAACATAATCATTACAGAGCAACCTATCGTGAACTGAAATGACTAATGTTAATCTACAGATCATAACATAAATGTTGTCACAAACATCATCATCACAGAGCAAGCTATCGTGAACTGAAATGACTAATGTTAATCTACAGATCATAA
>JAOUZG010038692.1:567310-577754 GCA_026289955.1 Argiope argentata | reverse complement strand
TACATAAGATTCAATCACGCGAAAACTGAGAGTTGTGTTCTAAAGTAGTATTTACATTAAAACAGGGCCGCATGTTAGTGTGGTTGGTAGAGCATTGGACTCGTATTCCTTAAGTTGCGAGTTCGAATCTCGCCGGCTGAAGATTCCCCGAGTGTGTGGTGGCTGGTGGTCGTTAACTCTATCATGGTAATAAAGTCCTCCGTGTTGAGAGTAATGCCACTGGGGGCACTGGGCCAGAGGAGATCGTTCTCTGTTCCAGATCTAAATTACGATCTGTGGGTGAATGAATGAAGTCTGCTCCATAAAAAGGGTTGTGACGTGTGTGTAGCTAAATCATATTCTTGGTCCTAGTTGGCACTACTGAAAGACGGCAGAAGCACAATTGGTTTAAATCGCTGAGAGGCCTGTCAGTGGAGTTGAAAAAGTACCATTAACAACAACATTAAAACAATATTGTCAGTCCAATAAGATCAGACTCGAAATAATACCATTTTGTCCCATCGGTACTTGTTTAGTGGCCGTTATAAAGGTTTTTCGTAATAGGTATAGCCCTTCATCGGTATAGAAGTAACTTGACTAGAAAACAAACTATCATCTGCTAAAAATTGCATGTATCGTATGATCCTCTCTGCATTTAATTGATGCAAAAAATTATCATATTGACAAAGAAAGCATATAAAATGTGAAATATTTGATGATTAAGTTTTAATATGCGGAAGAAACTTACATTCACTTAATTATTTAATTTAATATGTTGTATTTATTTAAAAAGAATTCAGAATCTTAATATTATCTTTTGTATTACTGGCACAACATGAAACTCTGCATTGAGTACATGGATTTCATAGCCATGTTCAGTAGGGATCTTAAGGAAATTTCCTGTTTATTGCAATGAATATATTGTTTTCTAATACTAAAATACTTCAGTTTGCCCATATACTGGGTTTCGCTTCGTAGGCTTTACAAGTCAATGTAAAATTTTGATGTCATCTGAGGAATTTCAGTTCTCCAACATCAGAAGAAATGCCCACCACTACAGTCTCACTTTCTTCTCATTCATTATAAAATTATTATATTATTATTAAAATCCACGTGTTTCATCTCCTGGTCCATTTTTAGGGATACTTAATGCTTCCTCTTTATCACTGTGTTTTTTAAAACTTTATTTGCTTAACTCGCGTATTAACAAAACTGTTACGATTATAATAGTCTACTGCTGTCCGTTCTCAGATTCTAAAACCCTGAGTTCTCTTGCGCATACGTTGGGAAAAGTTTATTTCAACAAAAAAAGGGGGGTGAGAATAAAGAAAAAGGAGGAGATCTTTATATTTAGTAATAGAGCGAATTCAGATTATTCACGGAATTGGAATGTGTAATAACCGCTCCTTTTTCTGCGTACCCCTTCTCTCTTAAGGCGATCAGAGACCTTTAAAATGACTTTTTGCAATTTTCACATTAGCGATTTGATGATACTATAAGAGATGACGCAAAAATTTTTAAAGCATTAT
The DNA here is from genome assembly GCA_026289955.1 of Argiope argentata. NCBI lineage: Eukaryota > Metazoa > Arthropoda > Arachnida > Araneae > Araneidae > Argiope > Argiope argentata. The sequence continues at coordinate 576,246 of JAOUZG010038692.1, read as the reverse complement.
ATTAATTTATTTATGAGTTAGGGGTTAATATAATATAGTATTAGCGATAAATAACGGTAATGGAAAATGTTCCATGAGCTCCAAATTTGTTCAAAAAGAATTCCAATTTTTATTATTACTTACTCTAACCCTTTTGAAACAAAAATTGGGATTAATGTTGACTTTAAACTACGAAATATCAAAGTTAACCGATTTAATAACTCAAAAAAACTGATTTTTTTTAAAAGTATAAGTAGTTTTGAGTTATTACATCGATTAATTTCAATATTTTTAACTTGATTAATCCTAACTTTTGTTTCAAAATTGTAAGAGTAAATAATAATAAAAAATGGAGTGCTTTCGAACAAATTTGGAGAGACTGGAATGTTTTTCATTAACGTTATTTATCGCTAATATCATATTACATCAACCCACCTAACTCATAAATAAATTAACATAATGCTTTAAAATTTTGAGTGTCGTCTCCTATCGTGTTACTCTTAATGCCTGGAAAATTTTAAATTGCAAAAATTTAGTTTAAAGGTCCCTAGTTGCCTTAACTAAGTGCATGTGTCGGAAAGTGCTTTAAAAAAATCTTGAAATGACCAATACTCAGCTACACCGTCAAAAATTCTCCGGATGCGACAGACACTCGATTTCTCTTACAATATTGTTGAAAACAACACTATAAAAATGTTTTGTATACATTTATTGTATTATGATTTACTTTAAAACAAGACTATGCAATAAAGGGGTAGATTTCAAATGCGCACATGTGCACTTTTCTCTTTCTTCAATAGGGAATTTCCACTAAACAAGTGTTTTGCATTAACCTAGAAGTCCCATAATTCATACACTTTCCGTTCAAAACAACAGCATGAAAAAAAGAAAAACAGTTGTCATTGAAATTCTTCCGAATTCTCAGGCGTTAAGACAAACCTTCAAAACAGTTAGTGATTGTGGCGAACAGAAGTCACGAATTCAATATACATTTCAAAAAAGCTTTCTTTGCACCCATTAAAATGCATTCTGAGCTGACCTCTGATTGAAGTTGAGGCAATGTATCCATTTGTTTTTCCATTCACGCACAAATTCGTGTCAGATTCGGATTGAAGGTGTTTCCTCCAATGCATACATTTCAGACTGCAATATTCAATCTTAGGCGAGACTTATAATATTGTAGTTACCTATTATCTTGTTCAATGTCATTTGCAATAATAACTTTGCTATTGTACTGATAGTTTTTGTTGTTCCAGAACATGTTTTCAAATATCCAGCATGTACTTGTGGACTTTTTTACCCATATTTCTAAACTATTCAGTCATTAGTTGAAACCAATATTTTATTTTCCGTAATTTAGTAGATATATAATCTGACCTTCAAATTCAGAAAATTAGAAATTACTTATAAAATATTCTGTTCCGAAACCATGCAAAACATTTGCTAATATGATGGAAAATAATATTTAAAATTATGCTTAAAATTGAATTTAAATCTTATAGATGAAAGCTAAGATAAAGAAGTAATAAACAGTTCACATCAAGGTCTATTTCAATTTTAGACTCCATAATATGTAAAAGATTCGCACGCACTAAATGCATTATTTTTCAGTGCATTTAAGAGCTTAGATAATGGTGATTAATTTATTTCAATATGAAAGTAATTTTTTATTCAAGGAAGTTAATAATATTTCTTTATTTTAACAAAATTATCAAATTTGAAAGTCAAAAGGAAAAAGTTATGAAAAAGCAAATTAAGATACTACTAAGATATGAAAGAATGTTCTAACGATTATTCTATAAAAAAACAACTTTCGTTTCATATGTTTTAAAATATCGTTTCTCAAGGCTTTATAATTCGTTGTATTTAATTGCTTTAAATTTATTATCTGATTTGATTACAAGATCATTTTAATGATTAGGAATATTCAATTTTGTGGCGTCGATAAAGAGAGCCCGAAGAGACAGACAGGGTAAGGAATGGGTAATAAGCACGACAGGAAGAATGACCCATACTAATTGGATAGAACGAGTTGACTAATTTACAGGTAGAAATCTAGATTATGTTACTTGAAAATAACTATCACTTTTTTTCTGTTATAAGCTGATTATGTAAAAGGAAAAGAAAGAAGACTTGGAAAATTTACAGGTTTTTTTTATATGAAATAATATTCTGATGGTGATTAGGTGTATCAAAAGTGACGTTACACCGGTAAAAAGCTCATAAATAAAATAAAAAATAAAATTTAAATAGCAATTAAAAAAATCTTTTATATGCTGTGTACTAAAAAGCTAAAAACAGCCAAAGAAAAAAAAAAACAGAACAAGTGGCAGTAAAAAAAAGAAAAAAAAAGAGCAGGCATAAAAAGAAAAAGTTTATGAAATAGTATAAAACATTTTAGACTCCTTTTGAATTTAAAATTTTGACAATATGCACTAAATGAAGACTTTATTTATATCAAGTTCCAACTCCAAAAATGTAATATTTTAATAATTCTTGTATGATAACTCCAAATAGATATCTCAAGCTAATTAAGTCAAGCATTCAACTCCAAACATGTCTCAAGCTAATAAATTCTTATATTACTTGTTGTAATCATTGTCTCAAGGAACATTAAAAATAAGTTACTAACAAAAACATTTTTTCTGCAAAAGACTTAAATGACTAACTTAAAAAATGAAAATCTTAAGAAGACCGTATATTGTTTTTTATGCCTTAATTATAATTCGTGATGGACTTAGTGAGAAACGTTGAGATGCCAAAAAAAAAATCAATTAGAAAAAATCCTTTCCTTAAATTTTTCAAAGAAGAATTGTCAAAATAAATTGGAAAAAATAATCTAATTTTTAAAAAATGATTTCACTTAAATTTTTAAATAATTATACCATGCTGATTCTTTATATTTGCCTTTCATTAATGTTTTTCATTGATTTTTCTCTGAGCATGGAAATATGCTATTCTACATTTTGTATAGAGAAGAATAATTTTTTAACAATTCAGGAAGAACAAGAAGAATTTTTTGAATTCGAAAAATAAAAGCCATTTGGATAAAAAGAATTGTTTCCTGAAAGATATTGGAAGTGAAAGCACATCTAGAAAATTCTGCTCTACTATTTTCTCATTTACAATGCTTTGTGAATTTCATATGTTTCTGTGTATAAAGTATGAAACTCAGTAAAAGATCTAGAGATTATATATATGAATTATATATTTAATACTGTTCTCAAATCTTATACTATAATACGAGGAATGGTTGTCAAGTCGAAAATCGCCCCAGAATTAATAAACTCCGGTAAACTTGGGGGTCTGGGGTTTTTGGCCACGAGGAATCGATTGGCGCCGGTTTTGAAGCGCTACGGTTGAGCAGTTCGCAGTTACAGATAGGATATTTTCAAACTTTATTAGTTCGCCATAATGGCTACTTAAATTTTCAAGTGGTAACGTGCTGCCATCTATATCAATATTCATATTATATATATATAAAAAAAAAAAAAAAAAAAAAAAAAAAAAAAAAAAAAAAAAAAAAAATATATATATATATATTCATTTCATGCAGACACGTGATGAAAATTGTATTTTTATATGTTTAATGCGCAATAATAATTTATTTTTTTAAATTTGAGTTTTTGTCAATCTGATGGCAACATATTAATAAGATAATTTTTTCCCTTTTACTCGTAACGCATGCTTGGAGCTTAAGTTTTAATTTTATCATGTACTATAATACGAGGAATGGTTGCCAAGTCGAAAATCGCCCCACATTTCCGACATTTCAACGAGTTAGCTTCGATACCTGTTTTCTCCGAGCGGAGCTCGGTCACCCGCTGGTATTGCTAATTTCAAAGCCTAAACTACTGAGCTTATACGTATTTTCAGTAATTTGAATAAAGAAACATGTGTCGCAGTTGCAAAATATGGTAAAAACACAGCGTCATTCTTGAAGTTTTGATTCTACAGTACCGTTAGCCTTATAAGCCAGATAACATCTACGATACCGAAGTCAACTTTTGTATTATGGTCATGTTATTCGACTACAGGCCCTAGCGTCGCAGGTTTTTATCACGACCTTCATTCGGTACATTACCATAGCGGGTTGAAAATACAATTTACCTTCAAATTCATATGCTGAATATTAAAACTTTTGGGTGAAACGAACTCAATGTTATGTAATATCAGATTTATATTATCAGACCATCTACCTTGATTTACATTATCAGATTTGTACAGTGCAGAAAACTGATAATGTAAATTAAGGTCATGATTTGAATGCAATTCAGAATTTTGACATCCACTGCATTCGCAAAGAAGAATGAAGGAATTAATTACTCTGTGACTCCTCAGTGAATATAAGAGGAAAGATTTGTCCTCCTCAGTAACCTGTCTTGCCTTAATGATTTTAGTATTGATGTTCAAATTTGTCTTGTACCCTCAACTTTTCAGAACACAAAAAAGTTTATTGGTTACTAACATTTTCAAGCGAGTGCAATGTGGAAAGTAGTCCATTCAAACGTGTATATGAGGTTTTTAATTAAAAAAAATGATTATTAGATAGTGGTGCATATTATATTGAGGCAATAGTAAATTGCCAAGTGTATTTCAAGCTGAGGAGCATGATCAGTATTATAATTGAATTCGAAAGATATTTATGGTGCACATAATTAAAAGAAAAATACTCTATAGTGTTCTGAATTTAGTGTAAATTAGATAAAAATATTTATGTATTTTTTGTAAATGAGATATAAATATTGTTAATATTTATGAATTTTGTGTAAATTAGATGTAAATATTTATGATTTTTTGTAATAATTACATGTAATTATTGTAAATATTTATAAGTTTTTGAGTAAATATTGGTAAATAGTATAATTAATTGTAACGGGATCACGCGTCAGCTAGAAAAGACCGTTCTAAGGGGATTTACAACAAAAGAATCACCATATTTGACTAATTTGGCGGTATAGGTGTATTGGAGACATAATGAGGTCGTTAACAAACTTCACGCTAAAATATGTAGTACAAGCTAAGAAATAATTTGTTCTTAGAGAATGTTGGTGAAAGTAAGTTCCATACTAGTTTGGAACGAGAGAGTAGTTTCTGCGTTTGCCCAGCCCACTTTAATGGGAAGCTGTTTAAGGCTTCCCATTAAAGTGGGAAGTACGTTATTTGGCTTAGCTTGAGAGAGTGTCTTTTGTTTTTGACTGGTATTCTATAGCTTTGCTGTTAACCGAAATTAGCGTATTAAATAGAGTAAACTCGCTTTGAATTTGTACATGGTTTTTTTTGTGTGTGTTGCGTGTATTTAATAAATGTTTTCCTAGACAATAAAATCTTCAGCTTCGCATCGTTCTTGTGAGAATTTTCGTAACAATAGATTGCTTAAAAGGAAATATATTTCCTATGTGTGATTGAATAATAAATATTATAAATTCTTTTGCATTGTAATGTGTCCATTTGCTTCCCAAATAAAAATCATGAGTCCCTAATCCGGTTCAGAATTTTTCATAAGTACAGATTTCTCATTTCTTATTTTAGATTATAATATTTTCTCTTAATACGCTTGTACAAATGAAATTGCACTTTCATCACAAAGTGCAATTTCATTTGTACTAGCGTATTAAGAGATACAATTTCGGAGAGGAGGATTAATCTAACTGAACCAAGCAACTAAATGCGTTACGTATTATATGTATATAATTATTATATACGCAATTATACGATACGTATTATTATGTTTAAGGCATACAATTTTCCATATGCAATAGCAAAATAACGAGAACTGTAATCTGTACTTCAATATTATCTTAATAATATAAAATGTTTTATGTAAATATTGAATTTTATTCGCCGTATTTATTTATCGTATTTATATCGTATTTTATGTGATTTTAGACCAGACCATGATATTTAACGCTTGTTTTTCTAGAATTGTTTGAAATATTTAATGAAAATTATTATTACGTCATAACAAGTATTTAAATTACACTTGATAGTGAAATACTGAGAAAAAATAAAATGAACCCTTTAATTAAAATAAATAAAATTAATAGCAAATGAGTTTAATTCTATCTGTTAATTATACTTTTTTGGAATCTATGCATTTGTGGAATCTTTTACGAATAGCTTTCAATTTTGATTTACATAAATTTTGTGATTTACGTAAATTTTTCGTCACTCGGGCTAACAATCAACCTAATATCTAAGCAATACACTTGTTAGCCATGTATTGATTTTAATAGTTTTGGAAATCCAGCGATAAAGAAAAAATGTGAAGGCAAAAAGAATGACAATCTACCAGTTTGAAAAGAATGACTGATCTTGAAGCTATGCTATGTTCAGACAGAACGTAAAAAATTGAATCAATATTTAGATATTGGCATCCATGATTTGAAGACAACACCGTGATTGGCAAGTGAAAACGAGCAGAGGCGAAGCCCTATAGAGCCTCTATATATATGAAGTTCCAGTTTTCACAACTAAACATACAACCACGCATAACTTTTTTTTTTGTTAAGGTGCGAGTTAAAAAAAAAGTAGCTTTCAATTAATGCAGGAAAAAACAACAAAGCGGCAGAGAGAAGCAAAAAAGACATTTCGCCTCCACCTAAAAACTTAATTTCACAGTAGCAGTGGCAGTTAAAAAGCGAGGTCCACCCTCTTCAGAAGGCATGAAAGCGAACAAAGAGTTTTGGCAGGGAGAGAACAAAACCTTCCAAATAAAGCAGAAAAAAGCGTCAACACAAAGAAATTCATTTCCAAAAAGCCATTTAAAAAGAAAAATAAAACACTCCAGATCAAACAAAGAAGGCAAAGAGTGCGGAGATGTCGTTTTGGAAATGGAAGTCACGATTAATACGCGCCCAAGATGACGTCATGCTGCGGCTTCTCAGAGAAAGAGGGGAAAAATGAGAAATCACGGAAGTTGGCTATTTTAACAATATTATATGAATATTCAAAAATTTTAATGGATCAAATGGTATGAAATATATCAAAAGTTTTTTTAAATATATAAATATATATCAATAATTATGATATTTTCAAAAATATTGCATATATTTGGGTTCATTGCGGAGATAAATAGTTTAAATCTTTAAGTGCAGGTACTACTTTTCCTTGAATATGGTGCATCTTAAAAAATTAAACAAACGGAATAAGTATCTAATGTTATGATTCGAATAATGTTTTGCTAAAAGATGTACATTTTTAAAAATCGACATTCTGAAAGTATTTGGTCAAGGCATTTAATTTAATCTTATTATTGAATTTTAAAATTATATTTTTTAATACTGCTTCATTTTGATTGATTTCCTTAAGTTTTAATAAAACTTAATGGCTATCTTGCTTTATAAAACGCAATTTTGATATATAAATAAATTATTTGCATACTAAAATATATTTTATTTTAGTAGAAAATGTAAATTAAAAAAGTTAATTTATTAATATCATATTTTTCACCAAATAGCATTTTCAAAACATAATGTTTTAGTGGCATTATCGCTGTCCAAATATTATACTATCTAAAAAAAATTCTAACTATAGTTTGTATTCAATAAACCCTACATTTAAATTTTTTGAAATGCCTAAATTGTTATTTAAATTCTTTATTAAAATGTACTTTCAAGTATTCGAAATCTACTGAAGTTACTTTTAAAATATTAAGTAAAATTTTACTCATTCACATTCCTTTTTACAAAATTAACATTAGAAAAAATATTGTATCCACAAATATTTGATACTTACAAGATATTTCTGATACTTGGTATTTATGCAGATTAATTGCTGCTTTTTAGGGAATAATTGCACCTGTATATAGAAAGATTTCAATATTGAATGTTCATTTTATTTATACTTATAAACTATTGTATTTCTTCTAACATTATTTACATTCAAACTAGTTTATAAATATCTTTAGATCTCTTTGGAATTGGCAATTACTTGTTACTGTTTTGTTTAAAGAGGATTTTTATACTTTCGTTATCATTAAATAAGGTATCTGAGAAGAAGATTATTGTATAATCAATAAATATAAAAAACAAGAAGATTCATAAAAACAAGAAAAAATTTCGTGATACTCATGCTGCCGGGAAGTACTGAAATTAATTCGATCAATACTGAAAGGTCCCAAACACCAGTTAAACGAAACTATGATTGGTACTCAAAACGCCAAGTTATTACCGTAAAATTTCCCTCTAGTTTCATTAAATATTATTGAAAACGCGTGGCTCGTTCCTAGTTCGTTAGCGATGCTCCCCCAGTTGGATTTGGCCGTCAGAAAGATCTTTTAAGATCTCTCGGAAGATTCCAATTTAAGTTTCTTAATAAATCTACACTTTAAGAACATTGGCTTTGCTCATCGATTTTTGAGGAGTGGGAGATTGTTCTTATATTTGAAAGAGAAAAGAGAGTTCCAATATTTTATTTTAACACGAACGATTTTAAGAATAAAAGGATTGAAGAAAATCGAAACTAAACGATGGATGGGAATAATGTCATCAGGTAAATATCAATTGATGTCTTTAAGAATGCCAATTTGACTCTGGAGAAAATGATATTTTCAGGTATCTGCTTATAAATGTATTGTGTAAATCATAATTTGATTAGATAATTAGATATTTTTAAATAATCAATCACAATCTCTTGAAAAAATTATTTTCATTAAAAATAATTACAGTCATTCAAGGTAAGATATTCTTACAACATTCTGACGACTATTGAAATCTCCATTCTGTCGAAACCAAATGCAGTAGCGATTTCTGCAAACGATTCTATGAGTATAACTTAATTGGCAGTCCCAGAAATTCAGCATTGCCGAAAACAATTTAAATAGACACAAAAAAAAATCTAAAATAAATAGATATGCTTTCTTTAATAATCATTCAAGGTAAGACACTCTTACAGCATTCTGACGACTATTGAAATCTCCATTCTGTCGAAACCAAATGCAGTAGCTTTTTCTGCAA